>VYZV01044863.1:74121-107902 GCA_013401275.1 Pandion haliaetus | reverse complement strand
TTAATTATACACAGTTCTTACATACAGGATCTACCTTACTTTCCCAGTATACTCTCCTTGAAAACTCCTTGTTAATGTATAGAAAAGGGACACATATATTGTTCCTCTCTGGACTGACATTCCCAAGCAGCTATTATTTCACTTCCTAATCTCTCTGACATTTGGTCCTGGTTATAACATTCCCACAATATTTTCTGGCCTTCAGTGCATCTATCACTTTCCAGTGCAAAACTTCCTGGTGATTCCTGTTTCCTGATAGTTTGAATAAAATAATGCTTTTTGTGATTTAAAACTCCTAGAGGTAAAGTCATTGTCAGGGTGGAGGGTATGTGAGAGGTTGCTTTTTATAGCATACAACACCGATGATAACACATTTGACTGCAGATGCTGTAAATTACAGAAGTATAGTTACAACTCCAAGTTTTTCTTTTTCTTTGCTCACTTTTTTTTTCATTTGACAGCAGTTGAGTGGCAAATATGTGTAGCACAGACAGGTCTTTTGGTCCAGCCCACAAGTTCTCCTTTAAATATTGTCAGTCTGTAGAAAGGATTGCTATCCAGACATGCATGCATTCATACAATCACAAACATAACACCTGTTATCTGGGGAATGGGCACATCACGGCTCATTTGCCATGGATAATTTGGTATGCAATCTCTTGCTCGACAGCAAGCCACATACATACACAGGTTACTTACCAACAAGAAATAGCATGTTGTTATTTTTCCTTGGATAAACAAAGCTACCAGTTCACAAATCAAAGTAATCTGTTTTTATTAGAGTAATGCTAGGACAAATGTCTTTATTAGTTTAGACCTCCACTGATACAGGTGTACAAAGACTCCTCATAGTAACACAAGTGAATTTTCTCAAGGACATATACACTGCATGTCACGTCTGCTCTCAGTAACCTCTGAAGAGGTATGATGCTCTCTCAGAACTAATGCAAAAATTAGTGTGACTGTCATTGACTTGACTATCACAGTACTTGTACTTTTTGTTTTCTGCTAAAGCTTTCTCATACAAAAATAATTCACAACTGAACTGGGCTCTTTCTGCTCAAGGTTTCCTCATCCTGAATACATGCTTAGTCTCTCCACTCCACATTCATAAATAGCTTTAGAGCTTTCAAGCATCTGAGGTCATTGTGCTTCTCACAATTGTTCTTTGTTGTACTCTGTGAAGGAGATTACATGAGGGCAAGCTGGAATTCCTGGATATCATATTTCTCACTATTTAAGGGCTATCTCCTTAAATAAAAAAAAGCAATAAGGCTATCTGAAGTGACCTTGGCAATTTTTCATGTTCTTTATGGCATTATACAATTAGATGTGAGTTCAAATCAAGAAATCCTAGAAAATCATACGGATCACTTTCAGGCCCAATAATGTCTCTGAACTGGTAAAATTTTGCTGGATGAAGGATACATTTTCTAAAATATAGCTCTATGCATCAAACAAAATATTTGTTTAGAATTTTCCCGCATGATTTAACTCTGTCTGTTACAGTACTCCATTGTCAACAATTGCTGAGCTGTTAATCGTTGTAAACATGTTAAAATTAAACACAGGTAATGGAAACACGTTGCTGCACACTAGGAGTAATTCTTAGAAAGTAGAGCCAAAAAGCAAATTACAAGGAATCTCATTATTGCTAAATTAATATTACTAATGCAACTACTTGCTGGTAGATAATAGATAAAGTATTCAACAACATATAATAGAAAAATATGCTAAACTGCTTTTCTTTCCTTTTAGCTTGATGAAAATGAGACATACAACTGAATGCAAGGGAAAGAGTCTGTTTCTCCCCTTTAAAAACCTTTTGATGCCATTCCTTAGTGAGAAAGCTAGTTCTCCAAGATTCCAGACTGCTAGTTTTCAGACAATAAGATACTGGATAGTAGAGGGAAACTGTAATACTAGTGGAGAGGGAAGGGTGTCACAGAGACTGTACTTCACCCTGCACTCCACACAATTCAATGGGAAGTGGCAGATGTGGCTGCCACTGGAAAAGTTTCAGTTGAGTCTTTGCTTTATTAGACGTCCAAAAACCTAAAGACTCAAAGCCAGAGCACACCACACTTCTAATCAGTGTGCAGAGCGGCCTGTGCTCTTGAGCCTAAGCTAATTTTAAACATGATCTTGTTCTCTATTTTAAATTATACTGAAGAGTGTGTCCACTTGGAGACCAAAATTTGTGAATCTGGACCAATGAATGCACAGCAGGTGAAGTGTTTCCTTCCCCCTAATTTAACTCTACTTAAGTAACTGAGAGACTTCCCAGTGCCATGGAACCACAGATTTAGATCTAGCAGGCACCACTTAGCTGCTCTCAGCAGGCAAGTTCCTCATTCAGGCCCAAAACATTAAATACTCACTGAATGTAGAAGCTGTAGTTTGCATTATCTTATTTATGTTTCTTCCCATATTACTGAGATCCCAATTTCACAAGGTGGGTAGGGAGCTGTCAAGACACTGTTGGGTTCCAGTGCATGGTATTTCATTGACAGCAGATGATAGCAGTTTGGATGGAGCCTCTGAGAAATCTGCACCTCCGTCTACGCTTCAAAAAAGAATGAGAAAGAAAACTTGGTAATAGTTAGATGATGTGGTTTGTTTGGTTTTTTTTTTTTGTATGTGTGGAGTGTACCTGTGCAGAGCTAAGTTTAATAATGACTTTTGTCAAATATATCCCCAGGGAATTGGCCATGGTGTATTCATAAAGGGAACAGGAGTTTTCTGTGCATATTATAACCTTGCATATCCATTATAAACATTCATTATTTTATACCTCCATTATACCCTTAGCACACAGCTTAGGCTGTATGCTACCCCAAGAAACAGGAGGCACTTTATTCTTGTCCTCATCCCACCAGGTACCCCATGACAGTGGAGTCAGGGAAACCCTGTAACTGTTACCTCAGCTATCACACCTTTTCTATGACCCTAAATTACAACTGAGAAATATCTTTTCAACAGCTTTCTGATTAAAAAATAAAACCTTATTGATTTAATGTAAACCTTTTTCAAAGTGTGACAGTTTTGCTTCACAAAGGCAGCCTACAGTGTCAACAAACGTCATTTCAGATTTCAGGAAAGTTTCTATTTTGATTGTGTTTTGAAGCTACTACTTTGCTTTTTACAGAATAAAATGTAAAATATTTTAAAAGGTGAATTTGTCAAAACGCATTATTTCAACTTATTAGAAATCGTCAGATTTTTTGTTTGTTTTGGGAGTTCAGGATAGGGTTCAAACATCTGGGAACTTTTCTAACAGACAAATAAAAAGCTTTAGTTAAATAATTTGTGACAACAAGCGTTTTATTTGACAAGGACTTGAATTTTGCTAATTTCAGGCTGCAGTTAAGAAGAAGCAGAGGTACAAAACCAGCTTTTTTTATGAAGATCTACTTCCTTATGGTTACTAATGTATAAGAGTATTAGATGGATTTGCTGTGTTTCATGAGATTACAGCTAGCTGTACTGCTTTAGTAATGCAGCTGCAGAGACCACGTCACACAAA
Source organism: Pandion haliaetus (assembly GCA_013401275.1). NCBI lineage: Eukaryota > Metazoa > Chordata > Aves > Accipitriformes > Pandionidae > Pandion > Pandion haliaetus. The sequence continues at coordinate 104,376 of VYZV01044863.1, read as the reverse complement.
CAGGTGTTAGGTTAATGAGATTTCACATGAATACCTGGTCTGCAGTCCAGCATCCACAGCCAGTGTTCAGCTCACAGGAAGTGTAATGAAAACTGAATGCATGGTATTTTATTGTATTTGGCCATCCTTTTTCTACTCTTTAAACAAAATATTTCCATAGTCACAATAATTTTGCATGCTCCTAAGCCAAACAAAAAGGCAGAAGGAAGCAGCACCTCAGTTCCTCCTCTGTGAAAGCAAGTACAGTCAGCGTGTTTTAAATGAAGGAGAGAATGTTAATTCAGACCTATAAAGAGCACAAAATACAATAAACAAAAAAAGTCTCAAGCATTAACCTTGCAAACTTTCAGTAGACAGTGTAAACATAAACACTTAAAATATCTTACAGCATTCACTGGAGTCAACGTGAACAGGGATTGAATACAAATCACCTGCAAACTGATCAAAGGCTAAGGATCAACTGCTGCTGATACTTGTAACTCCAAACTCCAGTTTACAAGCTAAAAAAATACTTACGGAGTTCTGAAATGTCACAGATTTCAGTCTACTTTGATAGTCACTTTCAACCAATGTACCTCCCTGTTGATTTTGGCCTTCTGCCCAAGGAAGTGGGCAAAGAATTTAACATGGGCAGAAGTCTCTAAAACCTTCCCATTTACTAAGAAGGTCCATTGTGTAAAACCTTCATCTTCCCTAAGAAGTTCTATTGTCAAACATTTTTCTAGGTTTTCCCAGTTTTCAATGACTATTCTCTTTTCCCTCTTCTTTGAAGAAAGATAACATCCTGTCCAACCTCAAGTAGGGAAACCCCCCCACCATGTGTGCGTGCATTTAAGCATGAATGCAGTGCTATTCACAACTCTTGGCAAATACTAATGTGGATTTTTAAGCAACTGTAGTGGACTTGAACTTTTCACTCAAATGTCACTGTACCCAGGATTTTACTGTGCACCTTTTCAGCAGAGCAGAAAGCAGAATAAAATCCAATACACTCTAGTTAGGGAGAGAATAGAAATACAGTGAAGCAGTATGTACATGTATAAATCATAGCTACAATCACAGAACAGGCCTGATTTTCAGCTGAAGTAAGCTTGAGAATTAAGAGGAAAAGTCCTTAGAATAATAAAGCTACCTCCTTTCCACACACTGACTGCCTCTTTGTTTCTTTCCCTACTTTTTTTTCTGACTTTTTTTTGCTTTCTGTCATAGGTGTTACATCTTCCAAGGGAAAGACTAAAAGCTGGTCTTGCCACAGATCAGTATCTTGACATTGGATATCTCACTGATATTTTATCAGCTGTGTTTCAAATGCCCAGAGACTGAAAGAATTCTGTCAATGTCATTTTATTATCCCAAGTTTAATGAAACTCAGTTGAGAATTTTCATGGGATGACTGGAGGATTCAAAACTGGTCTGTTATCATCATGTTTTCCAGCTCTGTGCTGCATGGGAAGTAGTCATAGAGGTGATTAGACAAGCCACATAAGCTCATCTAGAATATTTCTGAGTAGTAAGGAATCATGTAAAGTTTAATGCCTTCTTCCTGAATGCTCCTGAAAAAATTAGGACTTACATTGTCTTAGTTATTCAATAATAAACACACAGATCATAAATAGTTAATCACAGCAGCAAGGGCAAATTCACCATTGCATTTACTTGACCATCACAGAAATGTTGAAGATGTAGACTCAGATTCAGCCTACTTAACGTTAGGTACTTAGCAGAAATATATGCCTTAGGATTGTGTCATCCCTCTGCTGTTTACAAACAGAAAAATAAGTAAAAGCTAGTTTCCATGGGCTACAGAAAGGGTTTCTGTTAGATAGGCTCTTCACCCATATAGTCTCTAATTTTAGATTGGCGGGGTCTAGGCCAATGTCCTTGTTCCTTGAAGATTAAAGTTCTACTGTGTCATGAGGTGAAATTAGTTATAAACTCATGAAGTTATCTCTGCCACTTTAGAATTAACTACAGCAATCTTCACATGTATGCAGTGTAGGCAATAAGTGAATACAGATGGAAATACTGTGCAAAAGAAGCTGTTAAGCAGCCCTGAGGAGATTAGCTGGCTTTCTCCAGCAATAGTGAGTTTCATGTGTCTCTGTATCATGTAAGTCAGCTTTCCCCAGGTAATAGTGCTTATTTGTCACATATACCATGCTATCATGGTCACAGGACTGGGACTTTTTTGTTGGTGTTTAATATCTATTAGAGAATTAATGTTGGAAAATGCTGAGGAGATGATTTTTAGAGAAGGCAATACATGTGAGGACACTTGGCTATCTGGATTATTAAATCAGGGGAACTCAAGGGAGAAACATGAAAGAATGAGCCATATGAAAGCACAATGCACAAGCTATGAATTATCTGTAGTATAATTAGCAGGTATAGTCAGCAAATGCAAAACAGCTTTTCCTAACAGACTTGCTCAGCTCTTTAACCTCACACCACATATAAAGCAATCCATATTTTTCCTTCCTAATATTATTTTAAGAATACAATAAAGCAAATTATACACAAGTAAAAATGTAAGTTTGCAATCATATACAATTTACAGAGCTTTCAACTAATGAAAAATGCATCTAGACTGTGAGAAATATTTATTTAATTCCCTCTTCTTTGTTTTGAATAGCAGTTCCTAGTGGTTGAAGGCCACTCGATTCCATAACCAAATGAGTAAGGCAAGACAGAATATAGCCATAAAATCTGAGATGGCAAAAACAAAGGTGAGGTTTGTAAGCACTCTGGAGGACAGGATCAGCATTCAAAATGGTCTTGGCAAAAATGGAAAGCTGTTCCAAAATCTTACAGCATGAAATTTTGTGAGACAATAACAAAATACTGTCAACAGAAAGAAGCAGCCAACAAATGGCTGCAGAAGACAAATACTCAGGTAGGCAACAACACAACACAAAAGGATCTGGGACTGCAGTGATCACAGACACAGCAGACGTCAATAATTTTATGCTAGAGGTGGGGGTAGTGGAAAGGCAGAGTGTTTTCCGGGATGTGTGTAAGGCAAGAAAGTCAACTATTCCATAGTACTGATGGGGTCTCTGCTTCAAGAGGGATCTTTGTGAGCAGTCCAGGTTTCACATGTGCAAACTACCTTATGGGCAAATACAAGTGCGACAGCTGTTGATGCTAGCTCACTCTGCTCTGCTTATACCAGGGAGGGGGAGAAGCTGTGTGTCTGCCTTAGTGCAGCCGTGAGCCCAAGTTTATAAATTCTATTGAGAGTTTAAGTTTAGAAACTCGGGTTTTCCGACATGGTCATATGAACTTGCAGAGTAGGTTGGCTTTTTTCTATTTTTTACTTCTTTGGTCAGAGCACAAGCAGGGGGAAAATATCTGCCCATAATGTGCATATGCAATGAAAGGCAGAAAAAAGAGGGTATGAAATATGACAGACCATAGGTGGATCACTGAACCACAGGTCAAATTGGGAATGGCAGGACCCAACCAGCTGAAATGGAGGTAAATAACTTGCCAGTAAAGGGAGGGTAAGACTGGGTAAAAATCAGCAGGAGAGGAGCATACTAAGCAAGGAAGGTGGTAGAAAAAGAGGGTGCTTTAAAGTCTTTAGTCACAGCTGTCTTACTTGTCACAAACAGCAATAAGCAGTGAAGTGTAACAAATCAACCACATGGCTATTACCTCTGCATGAGATGGAAAGGAGGAAAAAATACCAGCCTCTTCCAGATGAAGCTGTATATGTTTCTGTACACTTGATATGTATTTCCAAAATAGAGTTTGACAAGGATGCTGGCTGAATATGTTCCTTTCAGAAAGTCTCTTGGGCTTTTTTAAATAGCACTTGGTCATCAGTATATTCTCTTTGTGTCTTATCCCAAGGGCAGCATCATTTTCAGTAGCAGAAGTACTCATAAAACCTTCATTTAGCACTCATTTAGGATTATCTCTGGGGGAGAACCTTGCCTTTCTTATTTAGCTTTTCCCTCCCCACAACTGTGGGCAATCCAGGGCAGCACATTTGTATTATAGTTTAGGTCACACACACATCTCCTGGACTCTCCTCCCACTGCTAGCTATTTAATGTTAATGAAGGTAGGGTGCTTGACTCCAGAGACTGCCACAGTTAAGCGGATGATAGTAAATTAATCTGACAGGTGACTGACTGGTCCTTTCTGTAGTTTGTCAGCTCAGGCATAGAGGGAACTGCTACTGCCAGCAAAAGGGAGTATGGTTGGGGGGGGGGGCCTCATATTCCCCTGACGGGACCTGTCCCCAGTTCCAATGCCAGCAGTGCATCTGTGTGACTGCAGTGGGGGATATCTGCAGGTGGGAGGTGTATTCCTCACTTTAAGGTGTAACAGAAATGCTGAAACCAAGAAGCATAGATGACTTTTTTGTTACTTATTGTGTGGTTTTGCCCTTCAGAGATTTTGCTTGTCATTATAAAAAAATACATTTTTTCTTTTCCTGTCTTTCTCAACAATTATGTTCTGTATGTTCTTTTCCTTTTTTGGGGGAAGTAGATACTGGACATGTTATTTTGGGGGGTTACAAGAAAAAAAGCTTTAGTTTTATCTTTTTCAAAGGGGGAATGCTGTGATTAATGCTATACTACATCCAACAAATTACTTTATGCTCCACAATCCTAGCAACTTGGATTTTGTTTGTGTGTTTTTTAAGTGGAAGACATATATTTAAGTAACATGGAAAAAATGCACCACAAGTCTGGTTTTGCATATGCAGTGAGAAAGCCAGTAGTGCATACTGCAGGTTCTACCCAGCTTCCTTTGTGTTTTCCTGAAGAATAAGGAAGCTAAGTAAGTGGTTTTACAGGAGCACTTTATGTGTAAAACCTGCTGAAAGTCAAACACCTTAAAATGGAGTCTGTTGTAAGGTTGAGTTTTTAAGATGTTGCTTTCCTGTGTCACTGTAGCTTGTGTCAAACAAACTAATCATGATCACAGCTCTGGCTCCAGTAGGAAGGCTTTTATGCCACAAGAACTAGCCTTACAGCATGGGTACTGACTGTACTTGTATTCTTGATGTGTCAGCAAGCATGAAAAACTGAACTAGAGTGAACACTTTGACTAAACTACTTCATTAAAATATGCTGTTTCATTGACACTAAAACATATTAAGGAGACCTACTAGTTAGGTGCAAGATTTCAGCTTTATTTTTTTCAGTAAGACAATCGTTATCCTGTGAGAACACAACCAGCCTTGAATGTAAGATTTCCTCTCCTTGCTGTGCTAGATAAGCAATCTGCTCTGAGACCAAGAGCCCTCATACCAAAGAAATGCCGTAACAACTCCAGGTTCTTTGTGTGCACTTGACCGCTGTATGGCACTGACATAGTGGCTCTGGGTCAAAGAGCCTGGTGGCTCTTTTCCCCTTACTTGCACCACTTGGCTCCAGTGAAAAATGCCACCTTTCCCACTGAATCTTGCCTCTCACACACGAACTGAAAAACTGATCAAAATCTGTACCTTTCCATTTTCATATAACCAAAGGGGACAGCACTTACTTTACTGTGGAACAAAAAAGAACCTGGAAAGCGAGAGGGCTGCTGTGGAAGGGGGTGCTCCTCCTCTGGCTTGCTATCATGCAAAGTCAACAAGCTACATGCCTCTAAGCTCACTGAAGCTGCTAGTGAAAGCAGTGACTTTTGTTATATATCCTGCTTTTTTTCCTGCATAAAAACAGAGGACTTCAGTGACTAGGGCAGTGAGCTTGAAACCTCTTACAAATACTCGAAAAGAAAAGCATAAGAAGGAACTGACTGTGGTGGGTTGAGTTGGCTGGACATGAGGTGCCCACCAATCTACTCTATGACTCCCCTTCCTCAACTGGGCAGGCAGAGAAAATATAATGAAAGGCTCATGGGTCAAGATAATGGCAGGGAGATCACTCACCAGTTACCATCATGGGCAAAACAGACTTGACTTGGGGAAATTAATTTAATTTATTACCAATCAAATCAGATTAGGGTAATGAGAAATAAAGCCAAATCTTAAAACACCTTCCCTCCACCCCTCCCTTCTTCCCAGGCTCAACTTCAGTCCTGATTTTCTCTACCTCCTCCCTGCCAGCAGGGCAGGGGGAAAGGGAATAGGGATTGGGGTCAGTTCATCCCATGTTGTCTCTGCCGCTCCTTCCTCCTCAGGGAGAGGACTCATCACACTCTTCCCTTGCTCCAGCATGGGGTCCCTCCCACGGGAGACAGTCCTCCACAAACTTCTCCAAAGTGATTCCTTCCCACAGGCTGCAGTTCTTCACAAACTGCTCCAGTGTGGGTCCCTTCCATAGACTGCAGTCCTTCAGGCACAGACTGCTCCAGTGTGGGTCCCCCACAGGGTCACAAGTCCTGCCAGAAAACCTGCTCCAGTATGAGCTCCTCTCTCCATGGGGCCACAGGTCCTGCCAGGAGCCTGTTCTAGTGTGGGCTTCCCACGGGGTCACAGCCTCCTTCGGGGATCCACCTGCTCTGGTGTGGGGTCCTCCTTGGGCTGCAGGTGGACATCTGCTCCACCATGGACCTCCATGGGCTGCAGGGGGACAGCCTGCCTCATGATGGCCTTCTCCACAGGCTGCAGGGGAATCTCTGCCCTGGTGCCTGGAGCACCTCCTCCCCCTCCTTCTTCACCGACCTTAGTGTCTGCAGGGCTGTTCTCTCACATATTCTCACTCCTTTCTCCAGCTACAATTACCCAGTCTTTTTTCCCCCTTTTTAGACATATTATCCCAGAGGTGCTACCACCATTGCTGATGGGCTCGGCCTTGGCCAGCAGCAGGTCCATCTTGGAGGCAGCTGGCATTGCCTCTGTCGGACATAGGGGAAGCTTCTAGCAGCTTCTTACCTGTAGCCCCCCCACTACCAAAACCTTACCATGCAAACCCAATACACTGACTTACTGGCCTTTAAAATCATTTGGAGCTGGGTCTTTTCTCGTATATGTACTGTGGCTCAACAAAGTAAAAATATATGATGTGAGCTAGTCCAATTTATTTCTATGGGTACTGCCAATTCTGTCTCCTGCAACAGAGACAAGATCAATAGTGCTAAGTAGCAGAAGTGATGCAAAAGTTTTGATGTCACAGTGTTGTAGTAATAATTTAAAGCGGGTCAGAAAAAAATTTGATCCTATCCACACTTGCTGAGTCTGTGAAATTGGAAATGTCAGCAGAGATGGTGTTTCTCTGGAGTCTGCAGGAATCCTTTCTGGGTTTCTTCCAGGGTATCCATCCCTGAGCCCATCAAGCAAGTTATGGGAGACCCAGACTGCCAGGAGCCAATGGATCTGGAGCACCCCCAGTGTATTACCAACCCTGCCGTCAGCAGTTCCACCACTTATGTTTGCAGCTCTTAGTTGGATCTGCTGAATCTCCTGGATGAGAACCATTGGAGTTTCAACATGCCTGGTAGTGAAGCAGACAGTTTTGTGTTCCCTCATTGGACTGGCTGCCTGTCAGGGTTTCTGAGGAATTTGAGCTGCCATCCAGATTTGGTCCAACTGGGCTCTTCAGTATTTGCACAGCAGGCAGTCTCTGTTAATGTTGTGGAACAGTACTCCCAGTGCAAGGTTTGACCTTAAAAAAGAAGTGGGGGGGGGGGAACACTTTTCAATGAAGTTGGTTTGAAATTAGAACTGCTGAAGTACTCATGTTATGGAACTTGCTTGCTCAGACTAGCTCTTATAGTTATTCACAGCTGCATTTCTAGGTGTAGAGAAGCTCATACTTCAAACACTCGCTGACATAAATAAATGCCTTGCTGTTCCCAGGAAAGGCTCGTGTATAAAGAGGAATTGGCAGATGCAGATACAGTGTGACTTAGAACAACAGGACTTTCTGTATATGAGCCAACAAACCTAACCAAAAGCTAATGGGTGCAAGGAGTTAACAGCTGGTTATCTGTGAAATAATATTATCAGCTATTAATTAATTAAGTAAGGGCTGGTGCTACTTTATCACTTGATTGATAAATTTTGGAACACTGTTCTATATGGGATGAAGCCCTCAACAGTTAGAAGTCAGGAAGTTGATTAGACACTTTATCTTGTAGCCATCTTGCTGTTTCATTATTAAAACCAAACACTTGCAGCTATGCATACTAACAGCAGAATTTCCCATCTGTGGTGTAATAGTTTTTGTCAGACTGTTTCGAAGTAAAAAGGTGTTGCTGTTTCACAGTTAATTTGTTCAGGAAGGTTCTGGCATGGCTACTGCTAACCACTGATGTCCTGCCAAAGTTGTAACAGAAAATATTGTCTCTCTACTTTGCAATAAACTTGCCCAGATTGTGTGCCTCTAAAGGATGGGAAGAGGGGAAGTTGGGCTGAGAACCTGCATCAAATCATTTGCTACCAAACTTGTTTTTCTTTAAGGTAAAACAGTATTTTTTTTTTCCCTGGGTTTTCAATGAATGAAAAAAGCTTCCTCCAACTTAAATTTGCCTCACTTAATTCATCCTCTTTGTATTTGTTAGCTCTATTTAGGTTTGTTTAATAAGATAAACCTATTTTAAAATGGAACAATTTGAATGTTCTGTACTTCTCTTTCAAGCTGTAGTCATGAGCTAGATCTTGAAACTAGTCATGAAATGGAGTGATTTCTAGTCATTTATAAACTTGCTTAAATACTTGTCAGAGCCTGGAGATGGAGAAATGAGGCTCGTAGGTTTGACTTCTCTGAATTTTGGATAAGAAATGATACAGCTTGCAGGCTTAGGTCCTGCCTGTTCTTGCAAATATCCACCCTGAATTCTCAAAGAGCAATATTCACTCTATATACTATTGAACACAGGTTTAGGGTTCAGTTAGGGGTATTGGTGACATTGGTGCTTTCACTCCTGCTGCCTTCTCAAGGCTATCGTCTGCAACAGCAGCTCTTCCATGAGAAATGGAGGAGAAAGTACTAAGATTAGAGTGTGGGGTGGTCCATGTTCTGTAGGAGAAGAGGAGGTCTCAACACAACTATTAAAACTGTAGTTAGACTATATTTACTTCAAAATAAGAAAATTAATTTAAGGGGATCTATAATTCTTGGTAGTTTGTGCAGTGACACATTGGTGCTTCATGCTCAGCTCCTGCTGCCCCTTTCCACAACTGACTGTGATAGTTCCTTACAACTGGTGAGGTTGCCATATTACTCAAGAAGTGAGACCTGTTGCAGAAATAAACATGAGAGATCTAACTAGCTGAAAATGTTTGCTTATGCAGTGATATTAATAGCATGGTGTTCTGGCTGTGGAATTTGAAGGAGGTGGGAAATTGCAAACATTGGGTGAAATTTCGAGGCCGTTGCAATGCTTCCATGTTCAGTTCTACCCTCTGCTGGAGGGAGTTCAAACCCACATCCGACATGCTGCCCTCAGTACCAGGATATGGGTTGCTCTGCGTGTTCCTGTAGCTTGTCCAAATGTCAGTAAATAAAATGCCTAAAACATTCTTAGGATTAAGGACTCTTCCTCTCTGGTAAGTGTGATGATTACCTGGCTGTCGAATCAGGCTGCCACTTGTTCTGTCTTTCTGGTCAAAGGAATCTTGAATCCTTTTTCTGTGCAGCAGAACAGCTTAAACAGTATGAAGCAGGGAGACTTCCAATGCAGAATTGCCAACAATAGTTGGGGTGTTTCCTTATAGACATGCAAGTTTGAAACTGCTCGAGCAAGGGAAAGTAGTTGAACCTGGCTTTCCTGCTTACGTATGAATGCTCTTTGGATACACTGTAAAAGAGGATACAAGTACTGAGGTCTCTTCTGTGAACAAGAATGGACATCTCTCAGTGCTTTGAGGGGAAGGAGGGAGGTTCTAGGCTGCAGATCCTGACTTGGCAGAGGCACTACCTTACAGACTCCCTTAAGTAAACTGACCTGAGATTTGTTTGTGTAATCAGATTTTCCTGCTGGCTATCCCTAGGCAACCCAGTAATAAGCACTTTGTTCATGAAAAGATTTTTATAAGGGCTGTGACATCTACTATTCAAGCAGTGTGACACTTAACTTGCAGACTTTAAAGACTTGTATTGGAGCTGACTCGGAGTCCATAGTACCACATTCAACATGCTAGACCATAACCCCCCCTTCCCTGCCCCCTGCCCCCTCCAAACCATAAGGCTCTCAGTACTAAGGAAACAACTTTTCACTGAGTGCTGCAGTAGGATTTCATAAATACTTTTTTTTTTGTTTGCAGAAATGCTGCAGTCTCAAGGTACTTTGAATTTTAAAGCAGGGTTTCCTTTGGCAAAATTCTCTCTGAATTCAGGAGTTTTGCACTGAGAGATTTAATCTCTAGAATACTGAGGGATAGGGTTGCATTTGCTTGTTCTGATATATTCCAACAAATATGACTAAACATTATTCTTGAGATTTTTTTTTTCCCTCTGGTGATTCATAGCTTAGAGTCTATTGTTAACATTGGATACATGCCACTTTCACAGCTGAACATATTGCAGAAATCTAAAAACATTTTTGAAGGAACTAGATGACAAAATTATTAAAAGCTCTTGATGGTATGCAGTGTATTTGTAGCTCATGAGTGGGAGAATCCATTGCATACTAACCATTGTTCAGAAATTATAGCTTCTAAGCTCCTTTGCTTACTGAGGAAAGGCTTTTGCTACGTGTATTCTTGAATATTTGAAGTTAAGGAAGTAAGTCACGTGCCTCACGTGGGAAACAGATGTGTGGTGAAAATGGCTGTTCTCTTAATAAGGAAAGGGTGCCAATAAAGCTTTGTTGTCATAGTAAATGCATATGGCACTTCACAAATGCCTGTTGTCCCCAACCAGTAGAATACTGCCCCCTCTGGTTTCTCTCTCTGCCCCAGATTTAATTCTTATCCTGATAACTGAGGTCAATTAAGTATCCCAGAGGGTGCCCATGATGAAGGGGTGTCTTCTTCCTCTAAATCAGTTGGACAGGAGTGTTTCCCTTTGCTTTTTAACCCTCTCCACAGTAAGGAGACTTCACTTCATGTAGCAAAAGAATTGCAGTCTCCCCTTCTCTGCGAATAAATCCTCCTACCAACATATTTCTGCCTGAAGAATCTTTAATGTTAACTCGCATCAATCAGATGTTTGCTCTCCCACACAAGAGAGCCCATGACTAATTATTGTATTTATCTAACTTCAGGCGTTTTGTACTCCTGACGCTGACTGTAGTATCTGAGCCTTCTGCATGCTTCACTGTTAAAAAGCTAAAGTTACACTGGATTTCATGGTGCATACATGGTCCCTTTAGTTGGGATTGTAAGAGAATGCTACTTTCATGATGATGTGGGCATGGTTAGAGATAAAACCAAATATCAGTCTTGCAGTGACTGAAAAGCCTGAGGGGGTCTTAGGGCTTCCATAAAGATGGTTCACGCTTTTGTTTTAGGCAGTTGAATCACTGCTGAAAAATAGTCTTGGAAGTTAGGACCAGAGCCTTACATTCTTCAAGGCGTCTGAGCAGAAGTGTGGTGTGTTTTCAGCAACCTCTGGATGGATGAGAGGAGTAGCAGTGCTGGCTATGTGACCCTCACCCCACTGGGTGCTGGCCTTCACAAGCACCTGTGTGTGAGAACAGTCTTTCGGCTTCACTTTAATCAAGGGGTACAGTTACAGTCATCTAGACATGTCCTTGATGTGTGTAGTCTAGAGAAGTCCCAGTAGCTCTATAAGTGTGTCTGGGAGCCTGGTGTATACTTGATTGCTGAAACCTAAGCTGCTGTATCTTTATTGCTATCAGTTCCTTGGCTAGGCAAACCAAAGTTACTATGGTTATAAGCAAGAGTTGCTTGTGCAGATGTATCTTGTAAAAGGCCTCAATTTCCCTGTCTTGATTTAATCTTTGATATCTAGTTACTAAGGGTCTGATTATTTTCTTAAAAGTATCCCTGGGACATGATGTCATTCTTTGTTACTGAGGAAAGGCTCATGTGAAAAGATGGGTCTTGCATTATGCTCTAAAAATAGTGAGGTCACTCCCATCAACAAAAGATAAGATTTTTCAAGTTAAGGAAAACCCCATGTAATCTCACACAGACAGAGCACACAAAACCAAGGCAAAGTGCAGGAAACTTGCCAACAAAGTCTAATTGTGGGAAAAGACATCCAAAATACTTAACACTAGCTTAATGAGAGTATCTTTTCCACAAAACATTTGCCAAAATTGCAAGTTTTCTGAGAAAAGCTGTAAAATAATTCTGTAGAAAACCAGAGGGGTGTCTGGAGCTCTTGACTCTGGGAAAGGTTGAACTAAGTAGAGCCAAAGAAACATTTCTTTGCAAAGTAGTATCAGAGTACTGTTTCAATGTACACCAAACAAACATATTGGAGTTCCTCTCCTATGAGATGTATCAGTGTTTCAGTTCTATTTCCAAGGAAACAAAACATCTGTCAAGTCCTTGTATCAACAATTCCCCAGAACGAAGTAGTGCACCAAAACTCATGTGTGTACCAAAAAAAGAAAAGATCCTTGTCCTGATACCCAAGGACTCTCTGACTAGCTCTTCAGTTTTTGGAGCCCTAAAAAAATGAATTTTAGGTCAAGCAGGAGAGAAAGGTCAGGTAAATATGTCAGCAAAACCTGTAACAGGTAGAACAATCATCAAATTAAATTTTGGCATTAAATTTGGGTTTAATAAATGCAGGAGGATGCAGTTGAACTACCCTTTATAGCAAAAAAGACATGTGGAGACTAGTAAGGTCAAGACCATGCTCACTGAAACAGTATAATAGCCTTGCATAGGGGAAATAAAAGTATCTGAAATATCCAATATATGGGGTGTTCTGTGAAAAACAACAGCAGTGGGAAAGAAGAGGAGAGACTGTTATGGGAGCATTTGAAATTGCCACCAGAGTCCAAACCTCTGTGGACCACAATTAGCAGAAGTGGCATTCTGCATGAAGGCAGAGGTCAGTAACAATGCCTTAAAAGTAGGTCAAGTGCGAGCAATAATATGGGCACACGTTAGTACCTGAAGATCTGAAGAGTGTGGATATTTGGAGGGATGGGAGGGGGGGAAGGTTGTCTGCTTATGTAAGTGAAAGGAAGCATGTGCTCTTTGGCTTATGCAAATCCTCCTATTTTTAGGCTTCTTTGACCTTCACAGTATGCAAACTTATTTTGAGTACAATAAGCTTCTGATAATTATTTATTGGCCTTATCTATCAAGTAAATTATTGTAAGGGATAAAAAAGAAAAGTTTTACAGGCATTTTACTATCTTTTGAAGTAAACAGCATAGCGAAAACAAAACAAAATAAAACAAATTGACCTTATACAACCCTTTCCAGAATTTTAGTATTTTCTATGTTTGGGAAATAAGTAGAAGTAGAGAAGATTTTTCTGAATATGGAAATGCGATAACAACTTTTAATAGAAGTATCTGGGTGTTAAGGAATTGATGGCAATTTTCAGTCCTATGTTCTCTCCAATGATACTTGAAGGTACTGACTAGTGCTACTGACTTCTGTGGATATTGCTTTTCTGGAATTCATATGATATTTGGGTAAGAAGGATGGTGAATTTTTGCTTTTCCTCTTAGAAGGCTGGTTACAGCTGTCTACATCTGCCAGGTGTTACAGGTAATTTCAGCAAAAACTCACTAGGTTTGGGGTCGGGGTTTTTTTGTCTTCAGAATTTCAGGTTATTCCTAAACCTGCTGGGTATGTTGCCACTGTTCTAATGTTCTGGGATTTATATATACATATCTGTGCTAGCACATTGTCCCTCTAATGTCCCAAAGTTCAGATGAGTTTGCCCCATAAAAGGTTTTTCTTGACTTAAATGTTCAAAAAGCAAACTCCTAACAAAACAGTTCAGGACATTGAATCCTGGATTTCTATTTGTTATGAACATAAGACATACATACACTATTAGTAGTTTCTTGGGATTCTGCAGGCAAGTTGGAAATTCACAATTTCTGAAAAGTTTGCCAAAAAAAGGTCTCAAAAGCTTTTCTGTCAATGTCTCAGCCAAACACTGAACAGATTCATAATCTGACCTACCACTGATAGCAGTTAGGAATGCTTAGTGTTCTCTAAAATCAACCTTCAAAGCATTTCAGATTGGCTACCAAAATGCTTTGGTAGTTTTGGAAAATGCATACAAGTACACAAATTTCTGACAGTCACCAGGCTAGGACCAGTCTCTCCTAACTTTAAGCATTATTTCTGAACTAGTTTATTTTAGTTTACTTTTTAGTGAAACGAGAAATACTAACATTTCTGACTTGTGGCTCATCCCCTTTTTAGAAAGAGGCATCTGAAGTAGGTTGGGCAACCTTAGCGTGTGGACCATCCACCTCCCCCTGTTCACTACAAAGGTAGCTTGGATGTAGATAGCTCTGTGCAAATGAATGCCACCAACACAGTCTGGGCAAAGACAAAAACATATTCCTTGTTCTTTGGTAACTTTGACTGTCATAAAGCTCATGTTGCATGTTGTAATTATTGCTAGGACACTGAGAACTTTTGGCCAGGGGCTTTATACTACTAGTTTCTACACGGAGGAAAAGTTATGCATGAGATTCTGAAATTGAAAGTCTGCTGCTTTTCATTGAGGAAAATAAAAAAAAACTAGGAATAGAGTGATAATGAGAGATGGAGACAAAATTTAAGCCAGGCAACTTGGTTGTATTACCTGGGAAAATAGAATGGCATGATTAATTTACAAAAATAATCTGAAAATCCAGAACAGAGTTTCCTTAGAAATACTACTTTCTTAGTGCTTTTATTCCTTTTGAGTTTTCAGTATCTCTTCACAAGCTAAACATACTATGCTGTTTTATGAATCAAAGGGATATGCTCACAAAAATAAAGAAAAGTTATCAAGTTATTGAAAAATGTATGGGATGTTTTCAGGATAACAGATGTTCTGAACTAACTGGTACAATCTTAAGCAGGTACGTCAGTGATCACTTTAAAAAAATCTCCGGCTAATGCATATCTATATAATGGTTTAAAAAAAGGCATTAACAGCTGAAAAATGAAGTAGCTTTCTTGGGATTTTGAACAGGCAAAAACATAAGGGGAAATGAAAGAATGTCTTTCCATGGGTCACAGGAAGTTTACCTATAAATAGAGCACCAATTTATTTCATAGCTGGCAAACAGCAGAAAACAGCTCTTGGTGCAGAATTGTTGTAGAGAAAAGGTAGAGTGAATTGCGCTGGTGCAAGTTGTATGCATCTACACCAAAATGCTGCTGCTGGAGCTGGAAAACTCAAACTAGGCTTTGTCTCTGAAGATTTTTCTTCTCAGCTGTAAATACTAAGACCTTTACAAACAAGGTCTCAATTCTGCAGGCAGCCTGAAACAATTACTCAAATGCCTGAAGTGTTCCAGTTTATGTCAATAAGCTACTAGCTTGGCAGCAATACCGTGAGCTTTTATGACTAAATGCTTTTACATTACTTCCAGGATACTGAAAGTGGCAGTTCAACCCAAACGCTAAAATCCCTGTTTTAATCCCATTCTATGTAAGAAAAATATTGGAAGACAAATAGCTCTTCTATTGAACATTAAAAGGAAATAGTAAATAAGTACCATAACAAGTATGGAATGTTATTCACCTGCATATTTAATTTAAGAAAAAGAAGCTGTTACCATAGAAATTCAGAATCCATGGGACTGCCACTTTATGGTAAGCTAAATTCAACTTTGTATATGGGAACTTGCTTATAAATGGGCTGGATTTTTGCCAGCTACTGTACAGCTTGTATGCAGAAGAACAAAGTGGTGCTGCTAAAGAGACCAATAGTAATGTAACTGGCCCTTACACCACTGTGTATGATTCTTCCAGTTGAACTATTACATCATTGTAGGAGCAGAATATGCACCTGATTATTTGCTTGCTTTACTGAGGCACTATTAGATTGACTCTTAACTTTTTACAAGTGTCTTAGTTGTCAAACATAGCTTTGGGGTAAAAAATAAATAAATCTCCTGTGCATGTTCACATCTCTCAGATTGGTTCAACTGAAAAAGCTGAGGAAATAATTTAAAATCTCCATGTTTCTGAACCTTAGCCTTGATGGAACCTGCTGAGCAGGTGTCCAGCACCCTGCTCCCAGATGCCATGCTGTGCGATCCACCCAGAATTGTGGTAAAGGATGCAGTTGCTGTTGTGCTAGACTGCATGGCACATACACGATGTACTGTACCAGAGAGTAAGTAGTCTCAGCTGTTTTTCTGTTCATCGTAGAACTTTCTCTATACGTGCTCTACCTTGAAGTCATCACTTACTTCCAAGAAAAATGAAAAACCTGTGGGTATAGAGCTGTGGAAGGGGGTTTTTTGTGGTTTACACAGCGTCACTTAACACATGTAATTAGGTCTCTCAGTTTACCTTGCTTGACCTTTGGGAGGAAGAGTTTGTTTCAGAAAGACAGTCCCTATTTTAGATTCATCTGAGAATAAAAATGTCTTCCAGGCTCCCTTTTAGCCTCTGAGCAAAGAACTTAATGACTTGCAATGTTCTACCCGCACTGCTACATTCACATGCAGCTCAAGAAAATATTTTTCTTGCATGGAAGGTTACTGCAAATAGCAATCACATGTAGGTGGCTTATAATTAGTACTGACTGAACAACCATAACCCTGTGGCTCTGATTCCAGTTCATTCTATGGCCTTCATTCACCAAGAAACACATGGATAGTTGTATCTTAAATCTTGGCTCCTAACAAAATCCATGGAGGGAAGTGAAAGTTAATGTGAATGTTTTCTCTACCCAACACACTGCTCTGCTCTTCAAAGGGTGCATCTGAGAAGATCCAGCAGAAATACATAAGCAGGAATGTTGGCTGCTGTACTGGCAATCTGGTAGTTACCAAATTATTGTAATTGATCAGAACCCATACCTGCAAGCTGTACACAGAAGCAGAAAGGACTAGGAGTTGGTAGCATGCAGGTGTATCATGATTGCATGCATTCCTGGTAGTTTGTCTTTGGTAGAAGGTACCTAACCAGCCAAGTAAGTGGGCTTTCAGCATGCTCCAAATTAGAAAAATTTTTGGTGGCCTGTCTTGTAAATGATGGATGACTCTGGTCTAGTGTCCAAGGAAAAAACTTGGTGCAAAGAGAGATAATAATATTGGCTTAGAGCAATCACCTCCAGATGTAGCCCAAAACTCTTAATTCCTTTGGCAAAATAAATTGCATAAATTGTACAGGGCTTTCAACTGCTTGGAGGCTTTTGTCATCTTAACATATCTTTCCTCTGTCTGAGCTGAAGTGACTAAAATCCATTCTTATTCTGTTCCTAGTAGATGTCTAAAGGCAAATAGGGAAATCCAGAATGCTGATGTTGTCCAGATTTTATGTGAAGGAAAAGTGAAATGCAAGGTGGTGCTGTTCTGCACTCCCTTTGCTTTTCCAGTGTTATTCATAGCTTTTTTGGTGGAAAGTCTTTTGTCACTTCAGATAGGTTCTCAAACCATCTAGCACGTGTTTAATTTATCTTGAGCAGAAGTGTGTAAAGTGTCCCTTGGCTTCAGTCTTTGTTATGCTGCATCTCTCATGTGGAAAGTCTTTTGAGTACTACCTTCCCCTCCCAGGTCCAGAGAATATCTTGTTTTATTTTAGTCTTTTGTATCAAAATGTTTGTTATGTCATCGATCTTTAACCTAGAATTAACAACTTATTTCATTAATGTGTGTAAGACCTGCAGACAGGATGTGATTAATACCTATTAACTCTCATTAATTTATATTAGATACATAAATACTAGAAAACTAACTCTTTAATTTTGATGTCTCTAGCAAATTCTAACACAGTCTTAATTAAATCTCAGCTATCAGTTATTGAGCAAATCATGTCTACACTGGAAACAATGCAATTGATTAGACTGCTTATTGCTTATATAAGATCAACAGTGTGCCAAGTAGAGGAGCATTTTATGAATATCTTAAGTGCCATGTAAATAGAGCACAGTTAAAATGGGTAAGTGCAATCATTTTTTAATGACAGATCAATAGAATCTTAAGTGCCTATGTTTCTCAGCATGAAATATCATTTTGCTGAGAGTTTTGTTGTCTTGGCAGTGTCTGATGGACAAGGGGTTACATACTTTGTATTATCATAGTCTACTGTAGCTCCTAATTTTTTTTGTTTCTGCCCCACCCGGTTCTTACTGCCTTCTTCCTAACTTCTCTGTCCTATTTGCAGCTTTCTATTTATTTTTTCCTCTAAATTTTTCTTTTTTCCTGTTTAATTGGTGTCCCACAAAGTTTCCCAAAACACTGTTAGTCAGATGCTAGGAAATGTTCCCAAACCCACCCCAGCAGTTGAATGACACCTGGGTTAAACACTTGCAAGCTCCCTTATTCATTGTCACCTTAAATCTGGTAAGGTACTGACCAAGGATTTTATTCAAGTTCTCAAAACATCTCATAAGAGGATAACAACTTAACCTTTTTTATTAAACCTTTTAAGCAACATATTAGATGTACTTAAATTGTGAATGAAATGTCCAATTGCTTGAAACATAAAATTTAATTTTATAGTAATACCAGAGATGGCTTCACCCTCTTTAACCTGTCTCCTCAGAATTGAGTTTAGCTGCATTCACGTCTCTTTCTCAATGTTGCTTGGTGTGTGTGTTTTGGTAGAATTAAAATTGATTATGCACAAAGCATTCTGCACAATAATATTGGAGCTACCAATAAACACATAGACGTATGAGCTCCCTGGGGCCAGATTGCCAAGGCTTGTATGGCATTAACAAAGCCATGACATGCTGCATGTCTGAATTAGCTGTGCATAGTTAGACTCTCCCTGGTACTTGGTCAGGATCTTGTGAACTTCTGAGTCTTGGTGAAGCAGACTTTGGTCATGCCTGTGCTGTTGGGAACCCACATTTGTGGGCTGATGGAGGATACCATTTGGCTGACCTGAGTCAACTTAGTTTAATTTTTCAGAGAAGCCTCATTTTAAATACTGAGCCCCTAAATCTCTAGGATTATGCAAACCTGATCTGGGAATGTGTGCCAGCTGCTATGAAGGGAGCATTAATTCACCACTTACTTCCTTGAGCGTTCTGCTCCCTGCCTGCAAACCCACAGATGCACAGATTACTTGAGGACAGTTTTCTGGATGGGTTACATCGCATGTGATGTGCTAGGCTGCTTTACTTCTTTGTTCTGCTCTGGTGCAATGTAGGAGCAACTAGCCATAGCTAATCATGGGAGACAGGCTAATCAGGGCCCTGGAAAAGAAAATCAAAACTTAGTTCACTTTTATTCAGTGAGTTAAAAATAACCAAAGTATTTTGATAGGAAAAGGTCTCGAACTTTCTTTTCTTCCTTTTCTTTGGTAGTTACTGTAAGATGCTCAGTGTACTGCAGTTCCTTTCACCACCCAGGAAGGGAGGCAGCATCAGTATCAGAGGTTCCTTGTTTATTTTGTTCTGTTGGATTTCTTCCATCATCTTTTGGAAGAATTTCTAGCTCAGTGTGTCTCTGGATACTTATTTCTTACCATCTTTTTAATTTATGTCTTCTCCTAATGAAGTTCTTGAGAATCTTCAGCTGCCTGTTACAAGAGTTTCCTGAATGCTAACCTGGGGCTGTGTCCTTTTGTGGATCATGGTAATTGTGAGATTATTTACAAGAATGTTAAGTAGCTGCATTTTGCTTTAGGAAGCATACCAGGCTGTCATTTCAAATCTGCACGGAGTTATATGTATGCTACTGTTCATCTCCTGTGCTTTATTTCAGTACTTCCTACTGAGAGTCTGTGAACGAAACAGGATTCTGTATTACGCAAAGCTACCCCTCCATTATGGTAAAGAGAACAAATGTAGCAACACCACTTGTGGTATTTCCCTGATTTTAGAAGAAAAAGCATGGCCACAAAACCTGCTGATCGAGAGGGGTCACACCATTCTTCCAGCAATCTCCAATCTTATGTTCTTTCCAGTGATTTGTGGCAATAGAGGTGATCACATCTGAGCTTAACTTATGTTGTTAGGTTAGTTTACTAGACAAAACGGGGGAAGAAGAGGGAAGAATCAGGATTTGCATCACAGTGTAAGTGCAAAATATTCCATACCAAACCGCTTATGCAAGCAGACATTTCTAACCACTGCTGTCTACTGTTGTGATATTAAACCGTACGTGCCTCATAATCTGGCTCTTCTGAATGTAAAAAACCCTGAATCTATAAAACAGGGTTCATTGTCTTAACTCTTTAAATATATTCAAAAAAGTACTACAGGATCCATTTAATGTTTATTTGGAGAAGTCATAAAAGCAGAGGAAGGACACACTTTTTTATAAAGGAGTCCTCCCCTCTTGAGAGCTATTGAAATGTAAAGGAAAGGTGGCTGACAATAGAGTTCTGGAGACAATAAACAGAAACTGGCCCACTGGCCTGTAGTCCTCACTCATAATTGCTCAAGGAATTATGGCACACCTGTTTCCATAAAATGCCCATAAAAGAACTTTGTGATACATTTAACTGATAGAAAATATAGTCTAGGTTACATTTTCTCACTTGGGACCCTATTAAGATCTGTTAATTTGGTAAGGAGTCCAGATCTTTATTGGTATCAGGCTATACTGATTTTTTAATCACATCTTCTAAGCTGTCTTGGGAAGTCATGACATTGCTTTACAGGCTCATGTTCCCCTGAGTCTGTGCTTTAATTTAACTTATCAGGTCGATGGGGCAGCACAGGTGCAAGGCACGCTTTGGCCAACAGATTCTTCTAGTGTAGTTCATCCTGTAGTAACTTTTCCAAGGAAAGTTGTACCAGTTGTTTGAGTCCAAATAGTTCTCTCCTTTTAAATCAATACTAAGTTGTATTCATACAGATGAAACATCTATTTAAGTTATATTATCCAATTTAAGTCCCAACACTCAAACAAGTGACCTTGTTAAAGAGGCTCTATTCCCATATGGGAAATATAGGGAAACGTATGAATCACAGCATCACAAAACAGTTGAGTTTGGAAGGGACCTCTGGTGATTATGTAGTCCCACCCCACTGCTCAAAGCAGGATCAACTAAATCATGTGGCTCAGGGCCACGTTCAGTCAGATTTTGAGTATTTCAAAGGATGAAGACTAAACCCCCATGGGCAACATGTTCCAGTGTTTGGCCACCTTCCTTCATCTACATTCATGTTAATCTGGTTGACTTTGTTTCCATTGCCTCCTGTCCTGTCATTGGTACCCCTGAAAAGAGTCTCATTCCCTCTTCTTTATTCCCTGCCTCCCATTCTACCAGGCATTTATGCACACTGATAAGATCCCCACTGAGCCTTCTCTTCTCCAAGCTAAACAGTCCCAGATCTTTCTGTCCCTGTATGTCCCTGTCTCTCAGCATCCCTGTATGGCAGAAGCACCAAGCTCCAAGTCCTTAATCTTTTCTGTGGTCCTTCACTGCACTCACTCTGGTATGTCCATGTCTCTTTTGTACTGGTGAGCCCAGAACTGGATACAGCACTCCAGGTGTGTCTCACCAATGCCTGAGTACCGGGGAAGGATCACCTCCCACAACTTGTAATGCCATTCCTAATGCAGCCCAGGATGCTGTTGGCTGTCTTTGCCCAAGGGGCACACTGTGGGCTTGTGTTCACCTTCATGTCCACCAGGACCACCAGATCCTTTTCTGCAGAGCTGAATTTCTTGATCATTGCTGTGTAGGTAAGCAGTACAAAATTAATATTTATTTAACTGTAAGATGAAGGTTTTATGTTCTGCCATGCTCAGTATTACACTTTCAGGTGTCAATAGCTGCCAAAATGACTGCCATTTCCAAATATGTAACAGGAAAATTAAAACCCAGTAGTTAAAACTATTAGGGTACTGGGATGCAGAATAACTTAAATTGTTGAATATCCTCTGCCACAAACTGAGTTTGTAATTTGTCTTGAGTTTACCTGCATCTATGGCCAATCACTTCTTCAGCTGAATCTTACTTTATTCACTTTATATCAAAACCTAAGAATGACCTACATGTCTATTAAGGGTGACTTTCCAGACTGACTTCTACTCAGCCACCACCTGGGCGTTTCATACAAAAGTTGTGACAGTGAATGGGAAAAAAAAAATCTTCAAAAAATAACACCACTATGTGTTATGCTACTTAAAGCACATAAAAACAGTGGGAACGAAAAGCTGTACACAACCCACACACACACACTTTAAGAAAGGATAGAAAAAGTACTAAAATGCATTCAACTTTTAGAATGAAAAACCAATTGAGTCTACTGCTTGGATGCAGTAAGGCAGAAAGGGGACATGCTGAGCTTTTCCTCCCCAAAGGGGATGGTCCCTGCAACCAGGTGAGCAGCATGTCTCCCAGCAGTATTTCACCACTTGCTCCCCACCATGGGTCTGCCCCTAGCACATACGCATGATGCTGCTGAGAGTGGCAAGTGCGAAGAGACTTACTTCCACCTACTTTTTGCCTCTAGCTGTGTTGATATCTTCCAAACAGAAATAGAAAGGGCAAAACCACATGGTTTGTATAGGGAACATAGGCAGATGGATAGGGGTTGAACTGCAGACTCATAAGCTTGGTAGCTGGAGCTCATGATGCAATCTGTTCTGTGAAACATCCTTTTCCATGTTATTTCTGGCTGTTTCTGCAATGTGTCATCAAATGCTATTCATACTATGAAGCACAATGATTGCATTGCTTTTTTTTTTTTTTCCTCAAGCTTGCTGTGATTGTTGATTACACAGTATGTGGGCTACAATTAGCTTCAAAGTAAAATGCAGAATTGACTCCTACCTGCACAAGAGAACCACCATAGCAGACAATGCTTTGGTTTTTCTTTCTTGATCTATGCTGTCTGTTCTAGGGTCCATTAATGTAATGGTCATGCAAATATAAACATGAACAGCTGACAATACACAGTTGTATTCTCTTTGGTCAGAACCACAAAAAATGAAAATATTTTAGTCTTTACCTCAAATTTCAAAATTATTTAGCCTTTATAGCTGCTGCCATTAGAGAGACCCTTATCTCCTCCATTCCCTGAACCCCAGATTCAGCACTTCCCCATTCTTCTCCTTCCTGCCCAGAGAAGAGAAGTACCAGATAGGTTCAGCTGAACAAGTTGTGTTGTGACTTTCTGGCTTCCAGTAGCTTTGGCCTGTGAATATCTGATACTGGATACATTCCTAGTTGTTTATCTCTCATATTTATTATTTATTTCTCATGATATCTATAGGTTCTTTCACTGAGACTCCTACAAAGTCTCAGTAAATTTTAAATTTGGTTAAAATTGGCTGCAGGGTTCTGAAGTGATTAGAGAAGGAGGATAGGTAGCTTGTTCTCATTACCATAGTTTCCCAAGGAAACAAGACTCCGAATAGTTCAAATGCTTTTCCTACTGCTGTACTGAGAGAAGGAAAGCAAAAGAGCAGAAATTTACTAATAAAGTTAGTAGTGAGAACGTTACCTTAGTGAATACATAAGTCATCAGGACTGAACTCGGTCTACTGGGTTTTCTCAAGGAAGTGCAGATTCTGCTAAGGAACTCCATGAATAATGTTACTCCATTGCTTTCCTCCCATAAATCTGGATGAAAAGCAGCACAGCTTGCCTAGAAACTGGGTTTGATGTAAGTTCTGAAATGCAAACATGGGGTTTCTAAAGGCGGCAGTTTTCTAAAGGTTTTAGTTTGAGTCTTTCCGAATGAAAAATTCCTTCCACTTCAGAATGACACCACTGACACAAATGAGTCTTCAGAGCAATTCTTTCTCAAGTCTCACCTTTTTGTTCTGTTTCTCAGTATCTTGCTCAGTTTCCCAACCAGTTTTAAAACTGGGAACACTTTTCCAAATAGAATATCAGATATTCAGATATTTTAAGTGTAAATTCAAGTGCTCTACATTCTGTAGCAGAATTAGACTGCTGCATCTGAAGAAGTGACAGTATTCCCATCCTTTTTGGTGGAGCTAGGACTTGAGCTAAAATGCTTCCAAGCCCCCTCTCACCCCAAGGCCTAGGGGGACAACCACAGGTGACCAGCTCCATGGTAGGCTCCTGTTCTTGGCCACCTGGGCTTTGCTCGGACTGTGTGTACTGCTTCCAGGAGGTTTCAAGGGCAGCACGTCATCTCCTTTCCCCTTCCCACAGTCCCCCAAGTTCTTCTTGAAAAAGCTTTCATTCTGTCATTTGCTCTTTAGTCAATTACTTCCAAGTGATTGCAGTGCTTCTCACAGACATGCATAGAAATCTTAACAGCTGCAAATTACTTTGTTGTGTACAAAAGAAAAATATTTGTTGACTAGTTCTGAAATGTCCTACATACAGTGAGTTTATTACGTATAATGGTCACTTGAGAAATATTTCTTTTCTTCTTGATTTCTTTGTCAGTATCCGATAAAAAAAAAGACTTTTCCCAATCTGAAAGTAAAAGTTGCTCCCTTCAGAACAAAAATGCCTTGAACACTTGTCAATGAGGACTATATCCATGTCATAAATTCAGCATTTTTGTTCTTCAGCCTTTTGTTATTATATGTCTAGCAATACCAGAAGTGCTAACCCCATATAACCCTTTGTTTCTTATAGCAGCAGTGACCAGCAAGATAGGTGCTACCTACAGGAGCTTGTAAACTAAACACAAGTGGGTATATATCTCAGATAAAGAGAAATGTTTGAAGAAAAAGACGAAGCTGGGAAAGGGGACAAAGGAAGAGCTGGCATGACCAATGTGACAGGCTAATGTATTTTTGCAGTCATATCACCTAATGAAAATTTGCAATGGGATAATATACTATTTGAAGCAGGGAAATGTCATTTTTTTGCATGAGAAAGATTGATACAAAATTTGTTAAGTAAAGGCGCCCACAAAAAGAATCTAGCAGTGTTAGGAAATGTGTCAATGAGTACTATAGATTTGGGGTGGGGGGAGGAAAAAGCTCTGTGTTTTGAATTTAAGTGGATAGACTGGTCCACAGTGTCTGAGAAATACCTTGCTATGTCTCAGTTTGAGCTTCTGGGAAGATCTTTATGAGGAGGTATCAAAGTAAGACTGAGAATCTGAGTTAGAGGAGAAAGAGACTGAAATTTATTTGCTGTGTATTTGTTCTTGTAATGACTTACTGGATACTGAATACTTAATCACAAACACGTTGGTTGGAAGGGACCTCTGGAGATCACCTAGCCCTACCTCCAGTTCAAAGCAAGGTTGTCTTGAACACCAGGTCAGATGAGCCGTGGCTCTATCTAGATGTCATGGCAATTCCACAAAATCTCTAAGCAAAACCATTCCAGTGCTGCACCAACTACCAACACAGCCAGCAGAATGCCGTAAGAGAAACCAGTGGCTGGGAGGTGAACCCATGTAAACTGAAGTCAGACACATTTTTAACATTGAGCTCATCTTTCAAACAGTGAGAATGTTTAATCACTGGAGGAACATTTCAAGTGAAATGATAAATGTTCCATTTCTTGTTATCTTCAAGCACAGACTGCTTTTCTGGCATGTATTTTAACATGTACAAGGTATATGGCACTGAAGTGCAAGTTATCAGGCTCTGAGCAGGGATAATGGAGACAAATTTAATGTTATGTGATATAGAGGAGAGCAGGGAAAATTATGCTCGTTCTTCTTTCACCCCATCTATGAATTAATACAATATATGTACAGTGATTGCGTGCACAAAAATGAACACTATTATGTCTGACTTGGTGATTTTTATGTTTAGTGTCTCATTTGTGGGTGCATATTCTGAACATCTGGATTCCTTCATTGCTCCACAAGGCTCACAAAGTAGCTTTAGAGTGGCCGCCCTTAGACTCAAGGGGAGAACTTTAGAGCAGAGCACAGCATCTGCAAGAGGTGTGTAAGAATTTCTGTGTCTTTAAAAAACAATCTCCTGAATCATAAGCTCATCCTAGTTCTGGAAATTCATTAGTGATTGCTTATTTAGCATAATGACTCAGTGCCTTTCTCATCACTAAAAAAAGATCCTTCCAAAATAATACAGTCTTCTTGGCTGGGGACTATGGAGTATCTGGTATTTCTGTCCAGTTTGCTGCGCCAATTTTTAAACATGACTTCTGAGATCCTGAAATGTGCCAGAAGAGAAATATCTGCCCAATGATGATTTTCTGGCAACTTGCACCAGTACTGAGGTATTGTAAAATACAGGATTGATTCTAATTATCAACTGTAGCATTTCCCACACTAGAATCTTAAATCTTCCAGACAGGATAATAACACATGGTAGCATGGAAATAACACTTTAGTCTTCTAGTTTCCATTAAAGGCCAATCTTGCTATTTTTTTTCTTTTCATCTTTCCTGTTAGAATGGAACAAAACAAAACCTATGAAATAGCAATTTTAATTTTTAGGACAGGGACTTGTTTTCTGAAAAATGAAGTCAAATGTCTAAATATCACATTAAAAGAGACACCTGATCTTTTCACTGACAGCAATGCTGATGCTGCATTATAACACTACTTTCATGAAAAATCTTAAACATAACCTCTATGAGAAATGGACTTTTCAAAGTGATTTTATAAAGACATTAAACAGGTTTGCATTGCTTTTTTTATGGTAATTTTGCTAAAAATCAACTAGTTTACTTCAGCTAAAATTACTTTTGTTCAGACAAAAGAGAAAATAGCAATAAGCCAGATTTTAAGCCACTGCAAATGGGTTTAGTTATTTCCAAGTCAATGGATTTATCCCAATTTCTACTATCCAAGGGTGAAGTGCAACTGTCCATTACTAAACAATGCCCACTTTATGGCTTACCACTCTTAAGTGGAAGATGCTGCTTGGCAAGCATCATATTGTACTACTTTACAGGACAGTTTTTATTTCTGTTTTTTTTTTCCTCAGCAGGACATTCTACCAATGATGTGGGCTGTGTGTCCATCATCCATCTGAGTGTGCTGCCTGGTTTTGGTTATTTCTAACAGTAGCTCTCCACCATCCCTCCTCTTAGCCTTAAAAGAAGATGTTTGGGCAAAGCAGTTGTGGGCTTCAAAAACTTCCTGCAAGAGATGAAGCAGGCCTTAAATCTTGATAACTGGGGGAAGCTACAAAGGAGATATAGTATTTCTCTGAATTCTGAACTATGTCTTATCTCATGATGTGTGTACACAAGGGGACAACATGAGGGCTGAGCAAACCACTTTGTGTGGCATCTCATGCTTAAAGTTTTAATATTTTCTTAACTTTCCTTTTTGTCTTTTAATATGCTTCTATGTATTTCACGAAGCTCCAGTTTCTGAAGCTTTTCATCTTCTACAGCCACTTAGCCCTTCAGTAACAACTGCTTGGAGAGCAGCAAAGGGAATAACTTTTCAGCAGAAGTTGATCTAGATTCCCCATTGATGGGTGCTAGTAGCAGGGAGCAGTTGAGTTGAAGGAAGGGTTTAATTCTCCACTTGTTCTAATTATCAAAAAGGTGCAGTGGTTTCTTTGGTGGAGCCTCTTCAAAAAGATGCCAGTTCCCAACACAGACGAAAGTGTGTGAAGCAAAAACAGGAAGTTGGGAATTCCTCTGTGATGAGTTCAGTGCAATTTTGTCTCTTCTGTTAATCACAATGCAAGTAATAGCTTCACTATCTCAGGAGACCAGATTACCACACTCCTTTCCCATGGCATAAACAGGTAAGAGAGGAATTTAGATAGCAGAAGCCTGCATTCAGATGGATGACAGATCTCAGCCTGCCAGTTATCTCACTGTCAGCATGTATCCATGTGTAAGATACACAGCAAACAAGGGATCTAGAAATAAGAGACCAGGACATTCGCATTCTTCTGAGGTGTGCCAATCCTACTCATCCAGGTATTGACTTCCATTAATACATGCCCTGCATAAAAAATGAAACTGCTCCTCCTGCAAAGAGCACTTTAAACAAAATACATGAAGAAAGAGAAGCAGAGAGGTTGCAGTGCAGTACCCAGATCACATTTGGCAGCTACCAGATTTCAAAGCACATCTCCTTACTTGTGTCTTTCAGGAGAGGATAGATACAATAGTAGACTTAGAGCACAGTAAGTGCCTGTGGCACACAATTTTTTGAGGAAACTTGTCCCTACACCTGCACTGTTGTAGTGTGGGCTCTCAGCCTCCCCACCTGCCATATAAATCCTGCAGAAATGTCATATGCAGAGTATCTGTTTCCTGCTAAGCAATGACCTATGACCCTTGGCAGCAAGACCCTCTTTCCCCTTGGTCTTACTGTGCTGCTTTGTGTCCACTCTGGGTGAGAGTCAAGAGTGTTGCTCCCTTGGAAGGACTTGGACTGAAACCCCAGGTAGGAAGGAAGAGGCGTGCAGAATCTTTTGTCAGACATTAAATGTAATTAGCCTGGAGGATGTGCATGTAAAGGAAGCTTACAGGAAAGCCAAATCACATGACTCTGATGAAGCATTTAAAGGCACTTGTTGCAAAAATAGGGTAAAGTAAGAATGCAAGAAAGCTGGAGTCCTTAGACATGGCCTGTTGGTGTAGCTGAGGTCTCACAACCTATCAAAATGTACCTTTAGCCCCTATGAATTTTCACACAGAAGGTGGTTGTGATGTTTTTGCTGTGTTTGCACATGAAGTCATAGCACCCACACATCTAAACTGTGTGCCTATGTTATTTTGAAGATGTAGACCAAAAAATGATGTTTATAATAATACATCTTTATATAGTGTGCCATGCCTGCGTATAATTTTCAGTAAGAGCAAATAAATGAAGGTTTGAATCTGTCTAGAATTTGTATTTGTTGTTGGCATCAATAATTTTCAGTATCAAATCTGGATTATTCAGTTTCAAACCTACTCTAATTAGTTTATTGGTGTAATGCAGTCAAACTCCCCTTATATTGTCCTTCTGCAAATGAAGAATGTATTATCTTTCTATGTTGCTAAAAATATCGAGGTAGCCGTTACTTAATTTGAAAATTTTGTCTATTCAGATTTGCATGTAGTTCTGGCAGTTTTAAGTATTTAATTCAACCAATTTTATGACTGAAATTGACTCCATAGGTAGAAAAGACATATCACATTTGAATAAGAACATAACAAAAAGTCAGGGGAGGAGCTGAATGGAGTAAATTCAAAATGACCTACAGAAGAGTTACTTTCCCAGAAGGTCAGCTTACTAAGTTCATTTCACAAGGGGTATTTTTAGCAATTTGGAAATTTCATTTAGAACAGCCTGCTTAGATGTAATGTGAGAAATGGAATTAATGGCCACAGCTTTGTAAACAGGAAAAGTCTGGTCTAATAACACTTTCTAACATGATTTGGGTTAATTATGCCACAAACAGAACAGAACTTTGGCCACATAAATTGATAAATACATAACAATTAAAGTTATCAAAGTGACTTCAAAATGTGTTGGTTTTATCCAGTAAGATCTGTGTTTACATCAATGCAGAATGACTAGCTCTGCTCTCCCTTTGCTGCAAAATTTAAGAGCATTTGATAAAAATAACTCCCAGCAATGGGTGAAAGGTTCAATAGATATTTCAGGCATTTTCTGATATCAATACTATCCAGATGGATAGATATCTGCCACATTTGCTTGAACATATGAGAAAAGGTATATGAAATTTCTGCAGGATTATTTATAAGATCTAAGTAGGCCAGAGTTGTTCCCTGTGGACTCCCATTTCCTCTGCGTGTTCAAGCTATGTTTAGTGCAAACTTGGAGAGCAGCCATCATCACAGCTTCAGGAAACTGAGGTGACCAGCCACTGACCGCGGGCTGCTCTCTCCCTCACAGCAGATCAAGAGTCATTCTGGGTTGCTCCCAGCTTCCTCATCAGGATGTAATGATACATCCAAGCCATGAGCCATTTCCTTCGATTGCACCTCCTCTGCTAGTGGTTGGTTAGATAAGGCGTATTATATAGCCTCCCAATCTCTTTGATGGACACAGTTTATCAAAGGGACATCCTAGCCTTCCTTGTGCAATGAGGGCTATGTGGTGCTGTGTACGTGCTCCCAGTCATGGGATGTCAAACTGTCCAGGCAGTCCTGCTTCCTCTGTATGTTAATGTACATAGAAGATAACCTGTCCAAAAAATTTACGATTTAAAACCAGTGGCTCCTAAATTTCTTTTTGCAGCCAGCTCCCATTTCCATCAGTAATTAAGGGTTCACAGCCTCCATTCGTTTCATGCAATGGGGGTTCATGACACCCACTTGAGAAGGACCAATACAAGACGCAACAGCTAAGTCCAGGCAAGCGAGGGGACGGTGAGCTGATGCTGGTCAGAAAAAGAGGCAGTCTTCAGGGCATCAGGGCTTTTTCAAGATTCTTATTGTGCATTTTGGCAAAGGAGTATTTAAGGAGGAAGCATAAAATAAATGTGCTGC
>VYZV01044863.1:15416-63195 GCA_013401275.1 Pandion haliaetus | reverse complement strand
GACGGTGTCTCCTGGATATAAAATCTGAGCTGTATTTTAAAGAAATCTCTCAAACAGACAGTGCTATTAAGACATACCAAACAAGGCTTTGCAGGATTGCTTTCTGAGCATCAGGCTTTAGAATGCTGCCAAACACTTGAAAATGTAGAAATAAATATACTCTTCCTTCATTATTTTTAGACACTTCTCAGATTCTTAAGTAATAAAAAATATGTGCCATGGTATATGCTCAAACTGTGCCAAGCATCATATCAGGCAATGGCAGAGCCTGTTCCCGCACAATAATTGGGCCAGTCATATGCAATTATTTCAAATGAGTTAGCAGAATGTAAATTCATTAGAAAAAGCTCTCATCCACACTATTAATTCCTTGAATTGCTGCAATGTGAGAAATTCACCACATAACTTTCACACCTGGTCATACTCCCTTGGGGTTTTTTTCTGTAAGAAAAGTTTTAGTGCAATTGGCACTAGGTACCTGGTTCAAAGTGCCTCTGGATATTCACACCAATTAAAAAAATTAATTCAATCATATCTGCTTTCTATAAATATACTACTGAGTCAGTTTAATGGCAGAAACATTTGCAAAAGTTAGTGGTTTAAGTGAACACTGGAGACCATTTGCAAGAGAATGTTGATTTTAGAAGCATTTAGAATTGGTTTGTCAGTGTATATTCTGTCCTGATCCACCCAGTGAACAGAAAAAAAGTAGTGATTTCAAAGCAAAGTTCAGGTTTTCAGTATTAATTACTTGCTGCAAATTGCTTATGAGTATTTACAGCATTTATTCAGTAAACAATTTTGAATCTTGGAATAATTGCAAGACTCTTTAAGCCAGCTGATAAATTCAGTGGCTGGGAGTATGTGCTGTCATAAGTTGCCAAAACTATGTCCTATCATAAGTTATTACCTATCATAAGTTCTCAAAGAATCTTTTCTGGTTATTCAATCAAGTTACATTTACTGGGTTTAAAATTAAAATTATTTTATTAACTGGCAACTCTACCTGTCATTTTATCTTGATTTGCCATTGAGAGGATCAAAGGGCAGCTGCTGTTGTGTGTGAACAGAGGACATAGCTTGGAACAGAAAATAGAAGTGGGGCAAATAGAGGTTAATCATCTTCTCCACAGAAACAGCAGCATAACAATGGTTTAATTCAATTTTTTTCTGCCACAGTAAGGATGATTTTTCAATTTGGGCCAAAATTTGTCTTTACTTTGGTGAGTGAAAGTTTGTTTTGTTTTGGCTTTTTACTGACTTAAAAATGACAAAAAATTGAAGCTGGAGTCCCCGTCCCTGCAGTTTTCCTCATTTTTTCGCCAACACTTCTCACTTCTTTATCAGTCATCTCTTCTCTCTGGTAATTCTTATTTTTGCCCCTCTTTTCATACCTTCACATCCTTTGTACAAGCTTTCCTCAAGCCCTGAGATAAGCTGCACTGTGACACTGAACCACTGCAAGAGTGCTTCCACATGTTAGAAAAGTCTTCCCAGAGGATTGCAGCATGAACTAGTAGACGTTGCCCTGCAGAGCCCCTTCTCACCCTGTAATGCATACATGCCAGAAGTGGTGGTGGTGGTGGTGTTTCCATGCTGGGACAGGCAACATTTTAAAGATCTTTTTCACCCTCAGACTCATGGAAATGCACTTTAAACAGGTCAATCTTTAATCCAGTGTCCTGTGCCTAGCAAGCATATAACCTCTCCAAAGGGTAGTGGTATCTTCTGTACAGATATGCAATATTATTCAGGCACAGCTGAGTCAAGTTGAGAAGGGGACCCTTACCTTCTCCTGTACTGTAAAAATCAGATTCCAGCTATGCTCTTCTTTAATAAACTTTTTTTTGTACCAGTTAAGTACCATGAAGGTGAAATAAGATTTTAGTTATTTATCAAAAACAGAGTTTGTAGTTCGCTTTTGTCCCTGGACTGTCACAGTATTGAGGGATGTCATGCAAATAAATTCCAAATCAGATATTTAATTTTATAAAAGCTGAAAATTAATCCAGAATGGCAGCTGTCCTCTGCATAGTAAAGGACAGATTGATGAAAAATCTTTAAGTCACCATGGAATGCTGATAAAAGAGGTCACTGATGATTGTACTATGAACTCAAGAACACTGTTGTGTAGTTGTTACCTAATAGATGTAGTTAAATATCATATGATATTGCTGATACTCCCAAACAAATCAAACAAATTCTATTACTGGTAATCACCCAGTTCATTAATAACAGGCCTGTTATTTTATTTTCCTTCCAAATGTTAACATTAGTTTCAACAGCCTTCATGAAAGGCTGTACTGTATTTGAAATTTCATGACATTTGTCATGTTTTATTTTGTATAGGTGAAATTCTGGATGCCAATATTTACACTTCACAGTGAACTTCTAATTCAGAGGTTTTCTTTCAACTTATCTTTATTCTTTGAGCACCTGTTCAAATGCTGGAGGCTCAGTTCAAACTATGTTACTTTTCTGTGTTTGTTTCTGGTCCCTTCAGAGACCATCTCTTCTACTTGCTGAACTCATCTGCAGGCAAACTACCCTAGCACCCCTTCTCTTCCTCCTTTGCTTGCTACCCATTATACTTTGAGAATTTAGCTGCTTCAGCTCCCATTGCAACTTCCTTTCTGCTCCTTGCTGTGACAAATAAAACTGAAACTTGATTTGAAGTATCAAATCAAATGATAACTGCACACATACTTTTTTCGTATCATTTAAAAACATTCCATTAAATATACTGGTGGAAAAAAATTCTAGTACTCTGAGACCTTACACCTCTTGCATGGTGTCTGAAGAATCACATCCTTTTAGCAGTGATTGACTTTTGCACAGAGAAGTAAGGGATTGAAGAGGAGAATACTCAAGCATTTACCTTGAGTTGTGATGGTCTGTATCTTCTTCAGTCCTTTTTTTTCTCACCTTACTCGATTTTCACTCTGATTACAAGGGTCTTATGCCTGTACACTAATTAGTTTGATTATGGGAGTTTGGGTTATGTGGAGCTGTGAAGCCAAGGTCTGCAGCTCTTCCAAATCCCTGAGAAAAATAAATGGCCTAAAGGAAGAGTAACAGGAAATTCATGTTATTTTATTGGTTAGAAAAAACAAATCACTCCATCCATGCATTCACTCATGAAAGTTCATGGTCTGTAGCTACATCCTGCTTTCATCTAGTTTCCATTACTCATTTATTTCTAGACTCTGCTCAGAATCCAGCTCTTTGCTGGTAATATATTGCGAGACAAAACAAAGGGTGTTACTTAGGTAAAATTTAGCAAAATCATAGTTGGTTAAAACAAACCCCAGAAAAAGAATAAATTCAGTCTTGATAAAATAAAAAACTATGACAAAGTCAAAAAAGTGTTTCTCTAGTGCGCAACATCTGACTAAAAAGACAATAGTTTTAGTCTGGGAAGAAACAGTAGTAAGGAAATCAGAAAAGTATAAATTGTGGAGTTAAAACTAATTTTTTCTTCCTCACTAGAATTCAAATATCTCCAAAACCTCTTTTTTATCTTTATTGTTAGAAAGAAATTAAATGTAGAAGATGTATTGGTTGTTGTGCATGCTCTTGTAGATACTAAAATAAGCAAAAAAGCCAATAACTTGAAATGAGGTACTTTTCAATAATAATGTTAAGTCAGTTTTCAGTAAGAACCATGAGAAATAAATGCCAAAAGGTTGAACTCTTGGAAGAATAACCCTCACAGAAGCCAGTTAACTCTGCTGCTTTAGGGAAACCTTTACCTTACTTGTACTGTGAATCCTCCATACTGCTCTTTTTAGCTCTCCCTGAAGGAAGATAAATTGACACTGCAGAAGCTGTGTGTTGCATATATGACAATATCTGGTATAGCTTCATTTGCATCCAACACGTTTCACAGAAAAAGGTGACATTACAGGAAATGCCCTGCTTTGTTCTATTATGGATGAAATTGTGCAAGATAAAGCAACGAAGGGAATGCAACTAGAATGAATTTACATCAGTCACACAGTGTAGAGGTGAGGTGCCTTACCAGGTTGACCTGTCTTCCACCCTGACGTGGTAGATTGACTTAATTAAGTGATTGCCAGCTGCATTTCACTTCTGACAAGCTTCATGCCCTCAGGGGAAAAAAAAAAAAAAGTAGTGTTAGCAAGAGCAGAAAGCTAGCCTATTTATCTAGCTATGTTTGGGTCTGTTTTGAAATTCAGTTGAATATGGATTAGAGAAGTTGTTAAAATAGAGATGTCCCACAGGCCAGAAGCCTGACTGAATATCTAGCAACATTGGGGCCTGCATTCAGGTTTCCAAGTCAGCCACATTCCTGATATACTGCACTCAATTTTCCAAACTCTTTATGCAGTTGGTGAGGCTAAATAGGGATTCCCCTTCTCAGAAACATCAGCTACTCGCTAAATCTAGGAAAATAACATTTTTTAAGATTTCATTGCTCAGACTGCTTGAGGAGGGTAAAAAGACCAGGAAATCATGGAAGAAAAACCACTTCAGACCAAAGATGTTGGGAGAGTTGTGGTGACAATGGGAAAGTAAATCCAGATGAATATGAAATATTTAAAATGAAAATAACTCTTTTTTCTAAAGAAAAAAGCTGAAATATGTTGTTCTATTTTTTAAAAAAATACTTAATCCCAAACTCTCACTAGATTTACCCATATTTACAAATTATTTCAACCCTTCCAGAATAATTGTTCTTTTCATTTACTATGTAAAAGTATGACCATTACTTCTCATAATGACCATTTGCCACAATAGTAGATTAAGTCTATTTATGATTTGCTAGTGTGGTAGTTTGCATCTTGTCATTGCATGTATACCATTTTATATATTAAAATCCATGCTTTGATTACAACGTTATTTAATCTAAAAGTGACTTAGGATTTGGAGGATTGTCTCTTTCATTTCGTTTGTGTTTGTTGACTTCGTCTTTTGCTATTAACTTTTTCTTCAATATCTACCACAAAATGGTCAAATTCACCTGCAAATATACAGGGACTCCAGACTACTACAACAGCAGTGCACCTCACAGGATTTATGAGGACACGTGCTGTCGTGGTTTTGGTTTCAGCCCAGCCGGTAACAAAGCACCACGAAGCCTCTCACTCATCCCCCACCCCCTCCCCCAGCCACACTGGGATGAGGAGAAAATATAAAGGCAGGCTTGTGGGTCGAGACAAGGACTGGGAGGGATCACTCCCCACTTATGGTCATGGGCAAAAGACAGGCTCAACTTGGGGAAGAAACAAGATCAATTTAATTTACTACAAGTCAAAACAAAAACAAAACACGAGGGTATTGGGAAGGGAAACCAAACATCAAAACAACCTCCCCCCACCCCTCCCGCCTTCCCAGCTCAGCTCCATTCCCGGTTCTTTCTCCCTCCTCCCCCCGGTGGCACAGGGGAACAGGGGAGGGGGGTTGAGTCAGCTCGCCACACATCGTCGTTGCCGCTTCTTTCCTCAGGGGGAAGATTCCTCACTCGTCCCCTGCTCCACCGTGGCTTCCCTCCCACGGGAGACAGTCCTTCACAAACTTCTCCAACGTGGGTCCTTTCCACAGGCTGCAGTTCCTCACAAACTTCCCTGGCATGGGTCCTTTCCACGGGCTGCAGTTCCTCACAAACTTCCCTGGTGCGGGTCCTTTCCGTGGGCTTCTCTCCAGTCACACACTGCTCCACCGCTCACCTCCATGGGCTGCAGGGGGACAGCCTGCCGTCTCCCCACGGGCTGCAGGGCCATCAGCCTCCTCAGGCGCCCCTCCTCCCCCTCCTTCTTCACTGACCTCAGTATCTGCAGAGGGGTTCCTCTCACGTTCCCTCCCCCACACACTGCCGGTTCCCCTTCTTAAATCTGTTCTCCCAGAGGCGCTCTCACCATCACTGATGTGATCGTCCTGGGCAAGAGGCGAGTCCGACTTGGAGCCGGGGGAGCTTCTAGCAGCTTCTTACAGGAGCCACCTCTGCAGCCCCCTGCCCCACTGCCAAAGAAAACCGCGCCACACAAGCCCATAACATTTGCCAATACCCCATTTTAATTGAGACAAAGATCAGTAAATTTTTTGCTATAGTGGGCCTCATTTTGCTGGTCTTTCTGATGCTGGTCCAGCACTGCTTCCTTTAGCTTTATCTCTCTTGATGTATACATGCACAGACAGTATTCACACCCTGTGCTCCACAACAGCCATTAAAGATCTTATAGGACAAATTCATAGTGAATTATTAAAATGTATTTTCCTAGAAACAGTGACCAGATTGAGTATGGCAATTACTGGTGGCAAGTACTGAACACCAGGGACCTCTGCGTTACTTCCATGAATATTGCACACACCTCAGTTTAGTGTATTGCATGGTTGCAAGTCATCAAGAGCCATGGGAGGATGAAGGGAAACAGCAGTAAAGAGAAGCTCTCCTCAGTGAGCAGCAGTAACAAAGGGTTGTGGATAACAGTATGGAAACTCTTTAACTAGAGTGCCCTGTTGTTAGCTCAATCCAAGGTAAATGCAATGCTCTGGGTGAGAAGACCTGGCCTGGCAGCTGACAGACAATGTAATCAAGAAGAAAGTCAGTGGTACAGAGAGAAACAGAAAATGGTGCCAGGATCGTCTCTTTAGGCAAGATTCATGTATACAGGCCTTCTGTCTTTAGCTTCTCTGACCATGTTTTTTCCTCCTGATTTAACAGCATTTTGTTGCAAAGAGGTTGCAGCAAGCCTCAACAAACATTGTCTGATCACAGGGTCCCCAGAAGACAGTCCCTTGGGGGAACACGGGCACATTGGCCCTCTACAAAGAGCAAGAAATACTAACTCCAAGGCTGAGAAACACAGGACTGAAGGGTCAGGGATGACACCTTCTTGGATTTGTCTTGGTGACATCACTTGGAGTCCAGCAGAGGCTCAGTGTACTTGCTATAGATTAGGAAGGAAAGCACTACATTTACAATACATTCAGACAGCATCTCCCTTTGAATTTCCAATTTCAAGTCTGACCGAGAAAAATAAAGTTGTAGTTTCATAATATGTTGACATAATGAAAGCTGCTTTTCCCCAGATCTGCTTTTTCCTGTCTCGGTGCAATTCTCTGCTTCTGCATTAAGCCAGCCTGGCTGATTTAGGGCTGTGCAATAAACCAGGATGCTGAAGTGATCCTCCTCCTCTCTGCCTCCTTTTCTGTATTTTTCGGGAGCAAGCATTATCGTATCATTTTTTAGGCCATTCAGTTGACAGCATGGATCCAAATAAATGTTGCCAGCCCAACTGATGGGGACCAATCCCTTTGCCTCCAGACTATCTTACTGTGAGATGACTGCAGCCTGGGTAAAACACAGGGGAGCTGTTCAACCAGCACAACCATCACCTTGAGCACTCGTACTCAGCAAGAATATGCTGAAGAAGATATAAGCAAACAGTGATGATACCAGCAGTACCAAACAATACAGTTTAAACCAAGTCAATGTTTTCTAGGGTGAGAGACTTTGCTTTTGCTTTCTGATCCAGTTCATTTCTGAACTGAAATTGGGATTGGAGCATTTAATATCCAAAAAGTTACTTTTATAAGCTGAATATTAGGGTCTCTATTGCAACCTTAATAACAAACCTCACTAATCTTGGTGAGTTTTGCAAAGTCTACTAAATGAGACATACAATTCTTACTGATTTTTTTTGATGTATCTATTCTCTGAAATCACTGGTCCTGTTACAAAGTGTATTCTCTTTTAAAACAGTTAAATTCTGTCCATTTCAGTAGTAAGCTAAGAGCCTAAATACTTAGGATTTTCAAAACATAGGGGTCCAAATCCTGCTACTTTACTAAAGTACTGCAAGGTCAAAGTGTTATAATGTTATTGCACATGCTGCAAGAGAAAAAAAAATCAACTTTCAGCCCAGATCAACTGATGTGTGCTACTAGAAATCTGTTTTCAGGGTGAAATGCACAATCAAGGGCACTCTGCAAGAATGACGTTATTTCCACTTATTTGGTTATACTTATGTCACTAATTAAGCTATACCATTATTTAGTTAAGGATTTTATCAGTGACAGTTTCCTACACTTTGACAACAAACTGAAAAAAATATATACTGAGAGAAGCTAGTTAAGAAATACTTTTCACATCCAATGGTACTGCTTGCAATTTCCAACATTATCCTGGTTTATTTCAAACCAAATCAAGGTTTTCTGAAGGTTTTGAAAGGCAAGTGTGATTGAATGGTGTCTAGGCAATCTGCTAGGATGTGCTTGATGGTTTCAAATCCCTGCTTCACATCTAACAAATGAGGGGGGTTGACTTGGCAAGGGGGACTCTTGCCCACCAAATAATTGTGCCGATTTGCCTTGTGAGAACTGTTCCAATTCATCTAAGGAATTAAATACTGGAGGGTCAGAGTAGGACCCTGTGTCCTGGTGACAGTGGTCACACAGGATAGCAAAATCTGACTTCAAGTCCCTGCTTCAAACCAGCTGTCACAGAAGTAGTGGCTGAGACATCAGCCACTGGGCAACTGCGCTGTGCTCTCCCAGTGGAGCAGCTTCATAGTGAGACAGTAATTAGTGATGTTGCAGACCCAGCCTGGAGATGCTGCTCTGTCACCTGTTCATCCTGAAGTAGAGGTGTTCCTGGTGGAGAGACACCTGTTCCGAGGCAGCTTGCTCACTCTGCTAGTCTCCCTGTATAGTCAGGGGTGAAAACAGGCCCTTCAGGAAGGAAATTCAAAGATTTATGCCAGATCGCTACCCTGAAACTTCCTTTGCAATACACTTTTTCTCCCTGGATGACACACAGACATGAACATCATTCTGCCTTAGTGAAACCATGTGAAAACCCCTGAGTATCCTGTGCCAGAATAACCAAGTCATCTTGTCAAGACACATGTGATGGTGGCACAGGTTTAAATCCTAATACAAATTAAGAAGACTGGGGACTTCCTCAATACTCCAGGTAAGTGTTAAGCAGTAAATGGTCTCTCTATATATACATTTTGATCAGAAAGTCTATGCTATAATGCAGAAAAGTCTTTATAAATGTTTTGTTCGGACATGGCTTAATGAAAAATATGTCTGTCATTTTTCCAAAGAAAAAATAATAGGCAGTTTTCCTAATTTGCACTATGGTCTGTTATACTCATGAAATTTCAATCAGTCTACTCTGTTTTACCATCCATTTTCATCTCAGCTGAGCCTCCTAACCTCTTAAGGGTCATAAGAATAAAATTCAGCATTGAGACTTACCATTTGTTCATACATTTTGCTCTATCCCTTTTCCCATATTTCTTCTCTTTCCTTTTACTTTCACCCATCCTAGACCCATTGATTGTTTGATTTTTTTTCCCTCCGGCATTCACTTTAAATCTCAGGGGCAGATTGTGAGCGGTTGCTCAGAGAAACATTCCCATTGTCATTAGTAATAGCTAATGTAACTGCTCATTAGTGGTAGCTGTTCACAATCTGGTCAGTGTAATTTAGCTTTGTTTCCTTTGTAAGAAAAGCTACTGATTTTTCTCTCTACAGCCCACGTCAGTCCTCAGCTTGTTATTTCTCCCCATTTATATATATCTATATCTATACATCCCCTGAGTGGTTATTCTCTCCCATTCCCTGTTAAATAAAATCTTAAGCATTCACACATAACAGTGAGATTCAGCTGAACAAATACAGAGGCTTACATCTGAAATAGACATACTAGGTTCCTTGTATGCTCAGTGGAGAGAAAGAAGCACTTGGAGGGCACAATTCATCCCATCACAGTAAACTTCTAAAATGAAGCAGATGAATCCAATCTTTAGCCCCAGCAGTTACCCAGAGAATCTCTAATTAGTAAGTTGCCTCCAACATTAACATTTTTTCCTGATACTTCTTGCTTAAAGACATTCTCATTAATAAGAAAGCAAAAGGTCCCCTTCCTACAGCTGAATAACAGTCTAGTTTACAGAAGGTCCCCATACTTTCATACAGGATCTTCGTATCCTCTGTAACCCTCACACCTTTACAGGGAGTCACAATAGAAAGTAAAGGGTTGTACAGTAATGACTGCATTCACGAAAACGGTCAGAATGAAAGCACCCTTGTGTCCTGTTCAATGGTGAAGAGCAGAGCAGTAAAAACAAGCAGACAAACCACATGTGTGGCAATGGTAAGTCAGCAGTATGTCCATAGTTGCCTTTTGCACAGAGCTACCAGCCTGGCCCACAGTGAGCTGCTACGCTATAAAAAGAAAAGAAGTGGTTGCATTTGTATGAGCAATATTCTTTTGCGTCCCTTGAAAACCTAAACTTTTTGATGATGACTCAAAAGCTGAAACACTGCAGCTAAAATCTAAATATTTTTATTCAGAAGAACTCTTGGGTGTTTTATATGAGTTACAGTACAGAAGCTTCATGTTCCTACTCAAACTCCATGTCTCCATGTCCTATAATGACGCATAAACTTTACTGTGAGTTAATATCTAGAAATATGGAGGAGCCTTCCAGCTTCTGCTGCACTATGGAAGCTGAAGTCCTGACAGAGAATCCAGTGCATGTGAGAGAACAAGGACATGATGTAACTGAACAGTAGCTCTGGTGAGTCACCACTGAAGCATAACCAACTACAGTATTTCTATGTGGGAACATTCTTTTTTCAATTAAGAAAACATTAAAATTTCAAAAGAAAGACACTTCATTACAGATTATACATGAAAGGCCCTAGTTCTCCATTAAAAACAATCCTGATTGATTGATTGTTCCAAATGCATCATATTAAGCAACTTACCTACAAGATTGTCTTCTGTTAGCCCTTTTGAAGAGCCTGCCCATATATTACAGGGTAAGGTTAAGCATTGCAATGCTATATGAGATTATGTGACCAAATTCTGTTACCATATATTTGTCACCTGAGCATCAGAAAGTTTTTACTGGCTCTTTTCACTGTGTTCTTTTTTACTTTGGTACCTTGGTGGGTAAAGAAACTGGAAGAGCTGTCACAGCGTAGAAAATGTACTGGTATTACAAGAAGAACAGTCAGTACAAGGAATAGACTAAACACAATTGCCTTTTGCTCTCCAGGCCATCAACAAAACATATCCTCACAGAACTTCCATTAAAAAGCTGGTGGCACAGCTGAAATATTAAAGCTCCGTATAGGTGTTCCTCAGTCCACAATTCAAACTGAAAACTAACACACCTAATGCGTCAAGTACAAGAGCAGATGAAAAATGTCAAATTATCCAACGTTTGTTATAATGATTTTCTGACAAATATCACCTTATTTTGCTGAAACAACTCTACAAACTTCACAAACATGTTTTTCTGAGTAGCTGGAAGAACAGACTGGTAGTATTATCTGATATTACCTGACAAGTGACAGGCATGCTCTCGTTATTGGACTGGTCTTAGAGGCCAGCATCTGCTCTATGGGAAACTGGGGGCCAGAATCAAAACTCATTGGACAAGATAGGAAGCCCTTCTACTACTTACAATGAACACTTTATCTAGGACAGAAAGTTTGCTTTTCATAGCCTCAGACCCACATCCATAATCAAAGAATATTTAGAAATAACCCAAATAAAAATCTGAATATTTGGAAGAAGTTCCAGTTTGTTGAAAGAGGTTTAATAAGACAAATTATATGAACTTTTCTTTCCTCCTTTGCTCCAACAGGTAAGGCTGTCTATGAAGCATATCTTCAAAAAGATTTTTATATTTCACAAGAAACATTTCATAAAGTGAAAGAATGACAACCAGAAGAAAACAGTATTGGGAACATTTTCAGAACTAAGTCTTCTGAAGGAAGACTTGCAAGGAAAGGCTGAACTTTAACCAATCCACTACGTATAATTAGAACAGAATTTATTATTCTCTAGCTTCTGATGCCAACTTCAGGTCATGCTGTGTTTTCAGTCTTTTCTGTTCAGCTGACTAACCAAAAGCCAGTTTTACAGCTGGCAGAAACAGCATTACTATGAAAGAGCCAGGTGTGGTCTTTAGTGCTTGATGTATCATGAATTGTCAGCAGTTCAGTGAGGACTCCTCACCTGTAAA
Source organism: Pandion haliaetus (assembly GCA_013401275.1). Lineage (NCBI taxonomy): Eukaryota > Metazoa > Chordata > Aves > Accipitriformes > Pandionidae > Pandion > Pandion haliaetus. The sequence continues at coordinate 51,181 of VYZV01044863.1, read as the reverse complement.
GAGCCAAAGAAGATGTCTCTCCCATGAGCTCAGATTTTAGCAGTTTCAAAACCCAAGTCCATGTATCCTTTCATATTCCTCCCCCAAGGAGAGAGGCATGAGGGAATGTGAACAAATGTTTAACCTACATACAAAGCAAGTATACAAGGGAATCTTTTCATTTTATCTTAATTAGGTTAGGATCCTATTAAGAACTCTCTGCTACTTCTACCTTCTCATTAATGTACATTAAAAGAATTTTGGTCTGCACTTTGGGTAAACAAACAGGCTGTCTATTCTGGGAAATCTAGTTTGAAAAGATGATGGTGATGTTTTGTTTGTTTTTGATTCAGGAGGGCTAGTTAAGGACTGGGACTTTGCTGCACTGAAGATATGGACTGCCATGAGCTTCTCTGTCTCCAAAATCGGTTGTTGTCATAAATATAATTCTGTATAAATAGGTTTGCATCCTCTCCTGAATTGAATTATCTGATTAACTAACTAGGTTTAGGTTCTGGTGTGTTGTCAGTGAATAAGCACTAAAATCCTGGCGACCACACAGTTTGCTATGTAATTGTTTTACTGTCTTAAGGCAGGCATCAGAATTTGCCCTCCTAGAATTTTAATGTTGGTGATTAATAGGGAGTGGAAAAGAAACAGAAGGCATACATCTACATTTATGTTCAAAGGCAGGAGAACACAATTAACTGCAATGCAAACTTTTACAGATTAGCCTAGCAATACTCCACAGTCCCTCAGACCAACCCACTGCACTGCCCATTGCCTGTTATCAATTATGCTTTCACTTCTTGCCAAGATTGCCAAAGAAGTATGAAGTCTTCCCAATGGGTGGGAATAGGATAACAAAGTCATTTCACACAGGTTAATACTGCTGCTCAGGATTAAAGCTTGCATCCATTTCTATCACTAAAAACTGAGGCTTTCAATTTCACAATTCATGCAATAATGTAGGTTTTATTTTCTTTCTGATGGAAATGCACATTATGACACAGTCTGAAGTTGTATTCATCACTCTGCATTCACAGCATGCTGCCGTGCCAACCCTACTCTCCAGCAGCAAGAATAAAATTGATAACACTTAGAAGTGAATCAGTCAAATTACTTACAAGAAGTACTGCCAACCAAACCCCTCTCTTTTCCAGCAGGTTTACCTGTGTTGTGAGTGACCTACCAGTGACTTTCTCTTGAACTCAGATCCAACACAGTCAGAAAGTCCAATGAGAAAAATGACAGCCTGTGTTTCAAAGGGAAATGGCTATAGAGAGAAACTAAGACAAATAGCCTAGGGACTACTGTTATAACCTTTAAAACAGTTCCAATCCACTCTTCTCTGGGAATATTTACTCACTTTTTTTTACTAATAAATATGCCTTCCCACGCTTGTCATTATGCCATGCAGTATCTCACAGCTCTTTTTTTTGCACATATGGTCCTTTCTCTACCTACTCTTTCTCTGGAACTACATTTGGAAATGATGCATAAATACATCCTGTTTTTCTCAGCTAGAAAAGTCACCCTGCTCAATACTCTTCCTTATTAACATCTTTTTACTTGGTGCAGTTGGATGCATGAGAGAAGACTTAACATTTTCATTTCATATCAGCAAGTTAGAGGCTGAGGTTTTTTTAATTTCCTCACCAAATGCCAAGATGTCATGATGCTCTTAATGCTAGTATGTTAAGAATTCAGATGTAGATCTCAATACTCCATCTGGGTCCCACCTCTATTCCTTAACATTTTAGAAACTAACACAATTAAAAATTAAAATGAGATGGACAGAGTAAACCAGAACTTTATTGCCACGTTGTATGGTCATGCAATAAATTTAGAGTGATTTAAAAATAACACTACAGTAAAACACCAAAGAGAGGTGGGAGGAGTCTTTGCAGCATGTGGATTTATGTACTTTAATTATACCAGCTCTTACTAATGACTGTGATAGTTAACAATTCACTATAAATATTTTTTAAATTAAGTAATTTACTTGCTGAAATGCAGAAGAACAACTCATTAACTTTGCTTTTGACAAAATCCTGTGTAGGACTGTTGTGGTTTAACCCAAGTCAGCAACTAAGCACCATGCAGCCGCTCACTCACTTCCCCCCCAACACCAAGTGGGATAGGGGAGAAAATCAGGAAAAGAAGTAAAACTCGTGGGTTGAGATAAGAATGGTTTAATACAACAGAAAAGAAGAAACTAATAATGATAAAGATAACACTAATAAAATTACAATAGTAATAATGAAAGGATTAGAATATACAAATGGTGCACAGTACAATTGCTCAACAACCGCCTATCAATGCCCAGTTATTCCCCGAGGGGCAATCCCCCCAGCCCACTCCCCCCAGTTTATATACAAGACATGACATCACATGGTATGGAATACCCCTTTGGCCACTTTGGGTCAGCTGCCCTGGCTGTGTTCCCTCCCAACTTCTTGTGCCCCTCCAGCCTTCTTGCTGGTTGGGCATCAGAAGCTGAAAAATCCTTGACTTTACACTAAATATTACTTAGCAACAACTGAAAACGTCAGTGTTAACATTCTTCTCGTACCTAACTCAAAAACATAGCACTATAGCAGCTACTAGGAAGACAATTAACTCTATCCCAGCTGAAACCAGGACAAGGACCTGTTTTAAAAGTGTGTCCATAAAAAAACCCGGAATAGCTCATCATTAAAGATACCCAACATTCAACACAGGGAGATCATTTCTTTCACAAATAAGTATCGGTACCTTCCCACACAAACTAGTTCCTTCATGGTGAAATTCTGACTCACCAAATATCAGGTTGTGAATCTGACTGATGGTTTGGGCTCTGTGATAGTAAGAGCTCTTTTGTAGCATTATCACCCTTGCTTAACCCCAGGGGTCAGCTGGAGAAGCCTGTTTCTGGTCAGTGCCTGAGATCCATTAATTTCAGATTCACTGCCACCTCTAAGCATTTTCAGGAAATAGTGTTCTTTAAACTGGTGTTGCAAACACGAGACCTTCCTCTGACTCTGATCATGCCCCTGTACAAGGACAGGCCAGAGGCTCTCCCAGAGACCATTGCTGCATTTCTACAAGAGGCATGGGGATAATAAAACACAGCCCCTCTTTCCCCTCCAGTTGCAGAGCTCAGGGTTCTCTAATCCAAACCCACACCAAAACATGCTTGCTTCAGAAAAGCATTTCGGTTTGCACAGAATAGTGCTTTCAACAACACTGCATTTCTCTGGAAATGTTCTGGCCAGGTCTCTGTTACAAATAGTTTGGTTTTTTATAATTTCTGGAAACTATTAAAAACCTGTCATAACCACTTCACTGTAAACTTAAAGGCAGAGAGGCATTTGAGCATTTTATATATTATCAGGCACATCTTCGTTTAAATACAAAGGTCATTACACACGGTAGCTCTCCTTTATCCACATACCTTTGTGTTACTGTGCAAAAACTACATATCTGAACTTTCTGTACTACAAGTTAATCCTCTGTGTGTTTGGTTTTTTCCCTCAAAGTTGCCTTCATCACAACACCTAGGGTCAGTGTCAGCTCCTGAGCCCTTCTTCAGAGTTAGAACACCAGCCCAGAAATCCCCATCAGTTTAGGGAACTGATGTTTCAAAAGTCTGCAGGTTTGGTAAGTAATTGATAAGAGACACTTACAAAGGCTCTTACCAGTGGACTGGCACATTTCTGAAATAGCAGAAGCTGTCATTGCACTAACAGTAAAACTACTCAACAGGCTAGCGGATCATATTTTTTCATAGGGGTTTTATATTTCTCTTAAATTTTCACCTCCTGGACTTCTCAGATGTATTATTCTGTTACTAAGTATGATGTGTATTTCCAATAGTCAATACTTCCGAAAAGAATATTGCCTGATGTACGTAACTGGTCTAACAACTGTAATTACTAAGCATTTGCTGACAACAGCGTATTCTTTAAAGGCATTAATGTGTCCTTGTCTTATACTTGTGGTTTCTACTATGTGTCTCTCAAGAGTCAGTCTAACCCTAGGGCTAGAAAACTGAGGGACAGACACCTTTTTCAAGTAAGTCAGTACTGAAGATCTGAATAAATAACCAATGAATATCTAAACCAAAACCAGCTGTACCTCACATTTATATGCATGAGCTCTATGTTCTTGAAAATATCTTTGTAATCATAACTTTAAGACTCCTAAGAATTGCATCAAGGACATTTTGACAAGTTATTTTCCAGAGCTGCTAACCATTATTTCCAGTTTCCGTTGCCGTACTTTGTCAGAAAATAAAGGATACTTTTAAAAATGTACTGGGGAAAAATACACAACTTAAAATGCTTCTGGCATCATTAACAAAATGTCATACTGAACACTGAATGAGTGTCTAGCTACCTGTGCTAATGAGCTGGAGAGAATTAGTATTTTTCCAGTGTACTGCATTTGTAGGATGCTGAAGGGTCATGTAGAGTTCACATGATCTACATGAAGTATAGGAAATTAATACCCTTTTGGAAAAATACAAGTGATTTTATAATAAGTGAGTGATACTGAGCTGTCAGCATTCAGATGTCCTTTTCCTACTTCTTCTGCCATTATATTTTTCAAGAGAGCAGCAAATGTAAAAGATGTGCTTGCTAGACTCCCTCTTATAGCCTCACTGAATGCCATTGTATTATACAGATGTATAAACAAATAAAGATGACATTATACAATACTAATATAAAACAGAGAGGGAACTGCTATAGCAATTTTCAGCTCCAGGGTACTGAGAAAAATGAGAGCCCATTTCTTGCAAATAACCTAGCCAAAGCACTGGCTGGAACAAAAACAGAAATAAAAGCAGTACTGCAAAAGAGAGTAGAGGTAATATGCTGGCTTATCTGTCCAGTGAGCTTGGTTAAATGCCATCAACAGAGAAACTGCCTTGTTCATGTCAATGAATTACCTACAGCTTTCTTTTCTGCTGTGGTACCTGAAGCTGAAGTTGGCAGCTCCCATTCAGAGAACTGGTTGCGAGAAGGAATCAAAGAAAACATTGGCATTATTTTTTGGCTAAGTACCTACAATTTTAAGCATTTTAAGAAACAGCAAGTGAAATCTATATGTTTTGTTTTCCTTACAATAGTAAAAGTTGAGGAGGAGATTAAAAAACCCTGTCCCAAGCCATCACCAAATTGTGCTTTTTTTAATGCATTCCTACTACATACCATAACTGCCTGGCTGAGCTTGTGCCTCTGGCACCATGGGGCCTACAGAATCCACACTTGCCCACTTTCTAACCAACGTTAACATCTCCTTGCAGCCTGTGCACATCCTATACAACCTCACAGCCGAGAGGTTCTCATCTGGTTTAAGCAGGCAAATTTGGAGCAGTTTCCTGAAAGACTTTGCTGTGATTCTCAGTTGAGATCTGTCTTACCCATCTACCTGCTCCTGTGCGCAAGAGTCTCTTGAACTGTTGCATTATAAAAGCCTGCTCCAAGTTAAGAGTATTCCCTTGTGCTCTCCAAAACAGAGTGAGTTTAAAGTGGTTGTTCACAAAAAACAGATGGGGAAACAATTATGCTATGAGCAACTCTTCACGATGAAATTGTTAGTTCCCTAGCATACTCCACTGTTGCAGCTACCAATGCTGCTGTGCTGACTCCATAGAGATGCCACTTCTTGTCGTTAGGCTGTGGCATCAGGTCTTGATGTCTGATCAGCAGAGAGATAGGAGCTGCTCACAGTACTGTTCCTGGAGGCCATGAGCCACTGAGCACTCTTTCAGTGGGCTGAGACACAGGTCCCTCATTATTTCAAGTACCATGAACTGGAAAAAAACCACTCAAAACATTAATAATGATAGAAACTGAACCTCTCTGAGTTTTGTTGTCTGACTCAGAGCAGGCAGGAATTAATAGGCAAAACCTCTGTGTATGAGTCTTATCATGCACAGGCTGAATTAGACCTGTGTCAAACACTTCCAAAGTACCTTTGCTACAATGCTGGTGACACCAACACAACGCCTCCTTGGAAATGTTACTCTGAACCACTGTGTGCTGCGACAACGCTGGAATGGTCTAACCCAGCACAAATCTCTTACACCCAGAGAGCACAGACAGAACTCCTTCTAGCCTCCATGTTCCTCCTACATCTGCAATTAGCTGTCACCTTCTCTTACTTTTGAGTGTTACCGTCAGCTTCTCTACAAGTGTTTGCTGCAACACAAGTCCATTGTTCCCAGTAAAATTTGTCTTCGTGATATAAAGGCAAACTAATTTTCATTTTGTTATTGTATTATACTTTCTTGTAACTTTCTGACAGTCTGTAACTGATAAAACATTTGTTAGATGGGAATTAATTATCTTCCATTTAATCTTGTTTTCTTCCTTGATGGGTTTTGTTTGTAAGAAAAAAAGCAATGATGTCAAAACCCCACCATTGGTAAAGGCACACAGAACTATTTATTCTCTCACTTTGTCTGGTTTTATGTGCTACAAGATTCTAGCAAAATAATCTCGTATTCTACTTTTTGTTGTTGAATGAATGGCTTCATTTGCAACAACCCCCTACTTGCATTCCACTCAGAACCCCAGTTTTATTACCCAAGTGTGTGAGACAGACATAGTGATGGGCAAATTAGTCTGAATCAGAACGAAATCATTTTCTTCCCACTCAGATGTGTGGATGTGAAAATGGACATAAAGATTTCCATAGAACAGCAAGAATATTTGTTGAGCTGTTTTGAACTGCTGAATTGTTGCAATTATCTAAAACGACACAGAAAAGCTCTGCCCCTCCTCCATAGGGTTTAATAGAGGTGTTGTGCTCATGGCATGTAAATAAGTGCTTGTTTAAATAGTCACAGTGGAACACTCTCACCATGGACTGTCAGCAGCTATGCTTCATGCAGCACGACAGAAGACAGAAGACACTGAATGCAAAGGAACGAAGACCCCACCGTGAGCAAGAGGCTGGGAGAAATGAGCACTGCCAATAGCTGCCACACTGCTGTTAGGCAGAGGGCAGCTGGGCAGCAGCATCCCCAAAGCAGCACATGTTGCACGCTGTGCTACGTGTGGGACATGGGAACTACACTGAGAAAGGGACTGGCTTGTCACCCAGGCGTGCCATCCTATGCCAGTTTCAGCATCAACACTCAGCTTTCCTGCTGAAAGGTGAATTGTGCTGAAATGACATGGGAACAGTTCTGTCTCCGGTGTTACTCAAAATGACATTGCTCCCACATTAGACTGACCTAACCTGCTGCCTCATCTCTGCACTCTAGCACCAGGGCTGCCAGGAGGAGCCAGAGAGCCCTGGGCCATTAACTGTAATTGAAGATACTTGAACATTCGGCTGTAAAGTACCCAAGGGAATAGCTCTCACAGCAGCATAGTACAAAGCAAGTTTACTAATTACGGTGGCACTTCTAATGTGTTAGCAATTTCTTTCTTAACACAATGAATCCATATGAGCATTTTAACATTTGGCTTTGTACCTGGAAAATAGTTTTTAAGACCCACCAAAATGTGGCAAAATAGAAATTCTGCAAAACTTGGTTTTCAAGTTATGGGAACATCACACCATTTTTAATCCAATTACATAATTTGTCATTCTTTGTTTCCAGTTTACTGAACTATTCAAGTTAACTCAACATCACACATCATTTCTTTGTACTGCTATCTCCAGTTTTTCTTTAGTTTTCTTCACTCAGCATATCGCTAGACAGTTTAGATGGATTTGCATTATGGAAGAGAGAATGGGATAGAACATTAAACCACGTATGGCGATAAAGAAACAATGCAGTTTTTTAAAATGAATAGCAGAAATTATCTTTGGTCAACTTAAAACTTAGAATATTCCTTCTCAGGAATATTGAAAATTTAATATTTTCCTTTATTTTAATGGAAAACAAAATCTCTCATGGAAATCAGTATTTCACTGGAGAAATCTTCAATTTCACAAGAAAGGCATTTTGCCCTCTGTTAAACACTGCAATAAAAATTTCTGCTCAGCTCTATTTTCAGAATGAGCTGTGTCTGTTCATGCCCAGATGGAAAATGTCCCTGTGCCAGCACCCCACCCTGTGGTGACAGTGGCATGGGGAGGAGGAGCATGAAAGCCCGTCCAGCCAGCTTCTGCGGTCAGGGAGGAGTGGGAATCTCCCACAGGTGCCTCAGACCCTGGCAATCCATCCAGCCCAGCTTTGTCAGTCTCATGGCATCTGTCACTTCATCCTTGAGAATAATGCAAAGATTCATCTCCAGTTCATCATCAGATCCTATCCTTGCTTCAACAAAACTTCTGACAGCTCCTGAAGCACTGAACTTATTCACAAAAAAACCACTGACTGGTTTAGGATCACACAAGTGCTTAATGACTTTTAAAGTAATTTTGTCAGTCCTTTTGCAGGTTAGCCTGTGGATATGAGTGCTCCAGGTAGATTTATTTTCAACACATTGCTTCACTGACTAAGAAATTCAGTAAAGTATTATAGATGACCCAAGAGACACAAGAAACCAAGTAGATTTTTGACAACCAGGCATCTAATTTTAATTGATGTTACAAGGTGTTTGGCTTCCTACTAGGCACCAACTTTCAAATCTACGGTCCTATTTCTCAATTATGTGCATGGTGGAACAGTTCCTGCTTCAGGCTGCAAGTGATAAAAGATGCTGTTATCATTTCAGTAATCATAATTATTTTAACACCAAAACTTGTAGTTTACTGTAGTAGTATTACTGTAATAGTGCATGTGGTAATCAGGACCCTGCCACTTTGAAAACATCTTATCAGAAGATTATTCATTTATTACCCCTCAAAATAAATATTTAAGATAGGTGAAAGTAAATGGTCCTTACCCCTCTGAAACTTCATATTTTTGGTATTTTCCCCTTTTGGTTTTGATGCAGCTGAGGACTTTCAAATTCTCTTACACTCATATAGGCACAAAGAAATACAAACCCATGACCAGTGATCTTGCACAGAATGGCATTAAACCTACAAGGAAGTTTATGCTCTCTCTGTCTCTCCTTCTAGAGTATTTATAGTTTGCATAAGTAAATGAATATTAAAGCCCAAATGAGTACTCTAACTGCAAGACTTAATTCTCTGATCAGAAATTCTATTTTGGAGGAGAAATGCTTTTTTCCTAAAAAAAGTTTTGGCAAAAGTGGCTTCTTTTTCTGGTAAAAGTTTTGGCAAGCAAAAAATGGTTCACACGTATGAATTCCTTTTGTATGCAAGATAGTATTTCCAGGCAAATGATACTTTTAGTAAAAAGTTACTGACTGGTTTTAACTACTACATCTACATAGAATTTAGAGATAATGAATGGCAGAAAAAAAACCTAACCAACTTCCTTGTCCCTGCGTCAATGGAAAAGCCAGAAATAGAATGAGGGAACCTTCAGCAGGACCCAGCCTATGAGTGGCATCTCAAATATCAGATTAAAAAGCAGTTGGAATGATTGGCATGGCAAACCAGTGCTCATGGGCAGTTCCCACACGATGGCGTCCCCGACAGAACAGGAAATATCTGCACTATCTAAGATCCTGCTGCATGGCAACAGCCGGCAAGTGTTGACTTGTTACCAGCACCCACCATAGACCAGAGTGACAATGCCAACATGAAATTTTAAAATGAGAATGTGTGTTGTTACTACCTGAAGTCTAATGAACACTGTTAATAAAAAAAATATTCATTTGCAACAGCAAAAGTCCAAGATTACTTTTAATCTAGAAATTAGTTTAGACTGTAGATTTTTACAGTTTTGCACATAATGTTCTCAAATAATAGGCTCAGATATTAATCAGAGAAACTCTTTAAACCATGAGAAAACATAAAATAACGATGGCAAATGTTTCAGGGTGGTTAAATTACGAGATATTTTGTCATTATCAAGATGCAGACTGTGACTCATGCTATAAAGGCATTTTTCTGAGCCTGTATAAATATGCAAATGTGGGGTTTTTTAAATGCCAAGGGCTAGATTTTGATCTGGTGCAAAACTAGTGTAGCAACATCAGATATAGCCAACCCAGATGGTGTAGTCAAGGTTAGTCCCACATACGTCTATTCACTGTGTGGAAAGTAGGAGCTTTTGAGTTGACTCAGAGCTATAAGCTTTTGAGTTGACACAGATGTGAGAGCATGAGCTGGAAAGGTGTTTCAAGCTATATTCCTGGGTCCCCTAAGTCCTTAATATTTTAGACAGAGGAAAACTTACTTGTAAGACTTAAATGCCTGTTTTAAATGTATTTATTTGTCTTTCTAACCTGTACCTACATCCATGCATTTCTGGAATCTAAAAATCTGATTCAGTGAAAGTAGTTATGTAAAAATAGCAATACCACAGCTCTGCCAATGCATTTCTTACATGTATTTCATCTCTCAGCCTTACAAATAAAAGAAACATTCTCTCCAGAAAAGCAAAAAATGTTCCAGGAGCATAGACTATCATCTTCTGTTTCATGTATCATGTTACACCAAGGATAGTTAATTGTCTGTGCAAGTACTGACTGCAAAGTACTGACCTTTATTACTAAGGTAGAAAAACCGTCCATTTGAATTTCAGATCCTTTATTTTTAGCATTAACAGATAGGGGAAAAAATTCCTTCTACTCACAAGGTAGGCAAATTTACTCTGAAATTAATAAAGTAATCCTCAATGCAGCTTTTCAGATTCATGTAGCATTATATACCTGCATTTAAAAATAGTTATTATAGACTTAGAAGCTTGCAGCTCATCTCTGAGGAGGCTGCTGGCATCCTGGTGCCCAGATGAATGAAGGGATGCTGAAGAGGTGTTTATAACTTAATTCAGAGGTTCCTTTGTGGTTCTGTATTGATGAGTGCAAGCACAAGGACAGAAAATCAAGGAGATTATTCAAATGATATTCAAATCACCCCTTTACTTCCCTATATATTTCTGTAAGTCTCTGAGGGGTGAGGAAGAAGGCAGCAGAACAGGCATTTCTGCTTGCTGTGTCCAGCTGTGTGTGGTGTTTGGCTGAAGGATCTCTGCAGAGACCAGGCTAGGAAGTGAGACCTGTCCTTAAAACTGAGGGGGGGCCTTTGCCTGGGAGCCAGTTCACCAAAGCTGCTCCAGGCTTCGCTGGCATCAAAGCACCACAAGGAGAGGTCCAGGGGCTTTCCCCAGGGCACTGCTCAGCATCACTGAGCAGCCAGCCAAATCAGGAGGCCTGAGGAGAAGAGGGGTGCCTATGTGGGTCCCTGTGGAAGGGGGTTCAAAGCACTGGCACAGCCAATACAACTCTACTGCCTCCATGTTACAAAGATGTTCGGGACTTGGCCTGGTAAAATAGCTCAAAAAAGATGTACCTACTGCAGTCCACTTGCCTAAATTAGTTAATTCAAAGTGAATTTACTCATCTGAGGGGAAGAGACTTCAGGTCCAGATAGCTTATATACCTGCAGGGACTTAACAGGTCTGCAAAACTAATGAATAGTCTAAAATAGGGCTTTCTCCAGTGGGAAATGTTCCTTTTGTAAAAAAATATATAAATTTTAATTGGACTAGAGGTTCAAACTCTGTTTTTCAATTTTCTTTGTGAATCTCCTAGCCAGTGGGCTCCACAATGCTTCTCTTTCCCCAATGAATCTTTAATTACTCTGCAGAAAACAGAAGAGCTTCATTACCTTTATTATTATTATTATTATTAAAATAAATTCATTAACAGGAATAAAAGGAAAGGGATTAATCTTTCCTCAAAGGGATAATGTGAAATGAATGGAATATAAAACATATCAAACATAACAGATATTAGTTCTAAACATGAGCTTTTATACCAATTTTAAGCTGAAGTGTTTCAATTGATTTCAGCAAAGTACACCTGAGATCAGGTTTTTAAGAACGTGATCAGAATTGGTACTTAATGAGACAGGACCAGAATTTGGACTTGAGATCAAGTGAGAGGCTCTTATCTTAGGTACAGTGGGAGTCAGTCTTCACCAGAATTTTACAACTTTTTAAGTTTTTTCTTTGTGTTTCTGTCCTAACAGTGACATGAAGTGTCAGCACAACACAAAGAGGCTTAAGAGAAAAAAACAAGGACAGTATAGGTTATTCATTATCAGAGCAATACTAATAAGATAAGATTATTTATTTGTTACACCTTGGGGAAAAAAATAGCCATATTCTTGTAAAGGACTTTGTAACTTTCTCCTGTCTTTGCCCTTCTCGCACTCAGCTGCGTTGTTACATGCCCACCACTGCAAGCTTGTGGATGATCCATGAACACCAAAATGAAACATGTTCCCACAGATCCTATTTATAACTGATTATTAAATGTGTTACAGTCTACTTGTGCCTTTGTGTGCTCAAGCAGAAGCCCATAGCCGGGATGCCTGTGACTGTCTCTAAGCTCACAAAGAGGTGAAGTATTTTACAAAGTAGCTAATTTTTTCTGTTTTACAAAATATCACAGCTGAGTATTCTGTTGTTGTTAACATTGTCTTGGTGATGAATAATTAATATGGACCATAATAATCACTGTGATAATAAATAATGACCTAGTTTTGTATTACATTTTTCACTTCAAACCTCCTATGTATGCATATGTTCACAAAAATGTCTGCTACTACATTTTCTATAAAGATCCCCATCAGCTGAAAAGTTTTGAACTTCCAGGGTCATGCTCAGTGATTCTACAGAGCAGTCTCAGCTCTTATAACCTCAAATTTCAAATTACTTGGATCTGATTTGACTTTTTAAGATCACAGCCACCCTCCTTTCTTCACTTGAGCCACCTTTTTCATTAATGAGAATTCTTGAAAACAACACAGTTGAATAAAGTTGAAAAGAATAACTTTGAATAAAAGAGAGAATACAGGAAAATATAAGAGTCTGATAATTCAACTAGGTCATGCTATTACTCAAATGTCCTACCTCTACAGACCTGTCATATATATTCTCTTTCACTATTAATACCCAGTGCAACTAAGAGTGTTACGGGGAACATGAGAACCCAGTGAGGTTGGGAGCCAGATTTTCTTAAAGCATGAACTGGAAAATGTGTATACATGTCCACTGTTAAAACAGACACTACATTTTTCACTCTGAGCTAATCTATTGCATTTTTGCATATGCACAAGCTGAACTTCATTATGAAAACAAGATGTTGTAACCTTAATAAAACCGTAGATCTTAATATTTGCTTGTATTTGTGATGCAAACAGCTGGATTCATCTGCTTTAAACTTCCCTGAATTCAGACAGCATAATTTGGTACAGAATCTGCTATCCCTTCACAGAAGCAAAAAGAAATGCTCGGTGACAGCATTTATGGTCCATTGTACATCATGAAAAGCCAGCAGAAAAACTTTTGTCACTGGAACACTTGTTTTACAGACACACACAAAGTTACTGAAAGGCAAGAGAAGATCCATCAGTAGCACTCGTGATGAGACTTTTAAAATAATTCTAATGAAACATCACCTGTAAACAAAAAGTATAGAAGAAAAATCAGATTGTTTAAGAATATAACAAAAAAACAAAGTCATGCAGACATCTTCTGCAGAGTTAATTCAGGAGAGTAATTAAAATATTGCTGAATATGCCAGGAAAGCAGTATTTGATTATGGACTCTTCCAAAGAGATAAGTTATTACACTGATAGATAAAAACACAGAAAAGATACAAAGGATATCTTTGTGATCCAGAAATGATTCTGTAAGAAATGTTTCAGAGCCTTTTTCTCTTGAACCTTACCACTGCATCTATCCAATACCACAGGGATTGTTGCTATTCCCATATCCAATCTGCTCATTAGTGAATGGAAAGGATTGAGCCTAAAGCCATCAGTGACTTTCAAATGAGACACTTGGCAGCAGGAGCGTCAAGCACCTGAACACGGATGCAATGCAAAGGGCCTACAGTGATTAGGTTGTTTGGCAGAAACCAAGCAGCATCTTTAAGACTGAGTTCAGAAGATGCTTTTCGGGAGATATAATGGACCCAGTGAGGGCCAAAGGATGGACTGTCAGGCTTCTTCTGCTCTTATTTCCTAATAGTCTATGAAATATTGAATAAAAAAGGGGTAGAGTATTTCAGCAGGGGTGGGCTGTAGTAAATTCAGTTTACTTTTAGAAGAGCAACCACAAAGAAACCATAGCATGATGCTAGAAAGCTAATTAAATTGGCTTTTTTTTCATATGAACTTGGCAAAAAGATGCCAGTGCAACTTAGGTCTCCATAGCCTATGGTTGTTCATATGAGTTTCTTGTGTTTGAAGATGCCATATTTTCTGAAATTCTTGGCATCATTAAAACAGGAAAAGAGGTTTTACAAAATCAGAGCCTATTCCTCATAGCTTGACTTCATCACCTAACACTGATGAACTCACTAGAAAGTAAGGCAGAAATTAATCATAATGTTTGTATAATAACATATATAAGTATTACATGTTTATAATTATACTGTTTATGAATATTTGAATTATGTAAGCACAAACATAAACAAGTACAAGGAAATGGCATTCACAGAAGAACTGTGCCTTAATAATCAACCCCCTAACATGAGGGTTTCATGCATCCATGCAAGAAGATGAAGTTAGAAGACTGAAAACAGACCTAAAAACATTATGCTAACTGATGATTCACAAAAAGGTAATAATTTCACTATTTAAAACTGTTAATGCTACACTGCATCACTACATCCAGGGAACAGATTCTTTTCTCTTTTCAGGGAATTACCTCATACTAAACTAATCAGTTTCTCAGCTAAGTTTGCATTTTCTGAGAAAATTAAGGTACTGCTTTTACTTTTTCCATTTTAGCCTCTGTTCAAGGATTCAGCCAGTGCCTACTGTCAAAAAAAAAAAAATAAAAAAACAAAAACAACAAAACAACAAACAAAAAAGCAGCTACAGATTTAAAATACAAAGACCCATATGGCAAGCAAATCAGGGACTCCACTGAGACTGTTTTGCTAAAAGATAATGCAAGCTGTTTCTTTCACTTGAAAAGCTGAAAGATCTTGGCAATATTCGTTGACTTTGCTGGTCATTAAAGTTCACCCCAAGCAAGAAAACACAGAGCAGCAAGGTTAGCAACAGAGCTCAGTGTACTCATGAAAAGCTCACAGACTTCCCTGGCTGTTCCACCAGGGAAGGCGAGCCGGGAGCTGAGGGCAAGGGCAAGGCAATAAGGCAACAAGGCAGGTCTGCCAGCGGTCAAGGGGATCCCAACAACAGTTTGGGGGCAGCAGGGACCAGGGCTGGGAGCAGGCACACCTACAACATAGCTCGGGCCAGGGCTGGGGATCCTGGGCTGTGGCTGCTCTCAGTGGGGCACCAAGTTGTCTGCACAGAGCCCTGACACCCTGCTACAGTGATACCCCCAAAGGTAAAGAATAACAAAAAAAACAAGTAAAGCAAACCCTCCTTAGCATCTGTAAAAGCTATCATTTCTCCACTTTGATGTCTTCTTGAAAATAGGAGAAGGTCTTCCAGAAATATCACAAAGACAGTTGTGCAGTGTATTTATTAGGGTCATATAAACAGATTTAAATGACCACTTGAAAGCCAATAACCTTTCCTGAGGTTTGAAAAAGTCAGATTCAATACTTCAAAGTTGATTTGCTTTTCTGAGTGCTTCAGCACTTCCTGTTCCCAGAGCAGCTGAGAAGAGAGCATATATAAAATCTCAGGAGGAAAAGAAAGTAGGTTCTTTTACATTTTCCATTCAACTCCAGGCCCATTCAGAGAAGATCTAAGCAAACCTTTGGATTTTTCAGCACTTGCCTGAACTGAAGTGAATTCTTCAAACTTTGAAGTTTGCTCATTACTTTATCAGACTGAAGTCTAATTTATGTTTCATACTCATATACAATGTGAATATACCTCACAGGGCTTGTAGAAAGTGAAAATAAGGGCTGAACATGGTTATGAAAGTGTTTTTTTCCTTCAAACATGCCCCTAATAGAGTTTGCTGGTTTCTTCAAGGAGCTCCTCAATGAACTGTCTGTGTGAATGCGACAGCAAGCTCTTTCCGTACACAAAGTGCTGAAGGCAGAAATACACACCTGGTTTCCTTCTAAATAATTAATCCTGTGCTACCAGCAAAGACCCAATGTGCAAAGCCACATGTATAGAGTGTATGCAGGCAACAGCAGCTCAGCCAGTTTCTCTACTACACATGCAATTGCACTTAGCAAGCTGAAAATGAGAGTTTTGTAGAATTTCAGACTTTCCTAGATGTCTTTTTAAAAGTGCTGGATTGTTAGTGCACAATAATAAATCACACTGAGCATATACGGCAGGATCACACCACTAGGGAAATTGTACTATGAAGCAATAAGAACAGTTAAAAATTACACTATTTTGAGGACCTTTTCCAGTTGATAAAAAATAAAGATATAGACTGGGTTTAATTTTAATTTTATAACCTTATATTATGTTACAAGCTGTAGCACAAGAAACACAACTTATGGGCCACATCACATGCGCAGTCTCCTTGCAGTAAGACCTGCTGTGGGTAACCTATGAGACAGATAAACTTACCTGAATCTGAAAGCTCCTTTTCTTCCCGAAAGGTCCCATGGACTCTTCTGCCACCAAATCACATCTAATCATCTGACGGGCCGAGAGCTGGAGAACAGCTGTGAGAGGGCTTCAGCAATTGCTTAGGCACCAGCCCCCTCTCAGGTCCCATCTTTTAGGGCAAGGCTTCCCAGAGCATCACCTATAGACCCACACACATCTGCCTAAGTTGGACACCGCTGGGAAGAACCAAAAAGGATGAGGGTGCTACTGTTACAGGCAGGCGTCCCACCGACCCATCTCTTGGCACCATCCTTCATCATTGCCACACGAGACCAGAGGGGAGACAAGCCTCCATAAGATCAGTGGTCAAGCTTTGCTGTCCTCTCCTGCTGTATTACTGTTAAACCAAGGAACAGAGACATGAATTTCACTGCAGTCTTGCCAAGCATTTCATGTACCATTGCTCCTAATAGCCTATTTTTCAGTTGTTCTTTAAAGAAACTTATTACATCCTCTTGGATTTTCCTTCAGGTCTCTTTGTTCTGCTACCTGAGATAGACCTTTTGTTCTTGTTTTATTTTCTGTCTTCATGTCAGCTTAAACCCACTTTCTACTACTTATACTTTCCCACATCAACATAGGTATTTCTAATCCCCTTTGTAACTGTAAAGAAACATCTAAATATAGCCTAACCGAAATCAGATTCTTAAAGCTACTGTTGATTAAATGTTGACCCAAGGATTTTTATATTAAAGCACCCATTCACACTTACTGAAGTGAGTGGCATATGTCATATTCCCAGCATCGTGCCAGAATTTTGAATGCTGCAGGGTGTCCAGGGATAGCAAAGAATATCTTTGGGCATCATCAAAAGGTGACACATGGTCTGATGAAATAAAGAGTTTCATTTTTTATAAGCATTTCCACTAGAAGGCTAGACATGTGTGATTCCCCATGTGGATTTTTATTCAACAGAGTCCTTCTGAGGATGGATAAATGTGCAGTTTGCAGGGGTGGAGGAGACTAAGGGGGATTGTTCATCTCCCCATTCTGCTCCAGATGCCAAAATATCTTGCAGTGGCTTTCTGCCAGAGTAGTGCTTTCCACATTTAATAAGAAACATAGAGGGAGGAGGCTGTATGGCTTTAAGCACTCTTTAACAAAAGGCATGAGAAGAAAACCTTAAGGTATGCCCATTCAGGCATTGGAGCAGAAAGCATGCTGACAAAGGCTGGTGTGATGTGATGTGATCTGTAAAACTTTTTTGTACCAATAATTAAGTTGACAGAGAAAAAAAATATTTGGAGCGATATAAAACTTTCACGTATGTTCTTGTCCAAGATTCAAATTTCCCTTTGAGGGAAGGAAACTTGTCTCTTACTCCAAATATATTGCTAGCAAAGCCAAGTCCATTTTTCTGTGAAAAGAACAGGAAAAAATACAGAATCTAATTTTTACTCTAAAGGATGTGACGTGGTGGAAAGGATATTCCCCAGGTAGATAGAAATTGCCAAAATTCTTTGTTAGAATAAAAAGCAAATAAATAAATGGAAATTTTCAACTGCTAAAATGTTTCAATTCAGTTTCTAAGTCGTCCCTTTCAAAGCCATTCATGAATTAGCCAAATGACAGCCTTAGGAGAATCAAGAGCATACATTTGATCTCATTGGCAATTCCCACTTGGATTAAAGATGCATTTTTTTGGTCCCATATCTCCTGGCAAGGCAGAACACTTTCCTGCTTTGCAGCTGTTCTATATTTATTCCACGTTTTCCTCACAGGCAGTTCCAGACTTCCAGCATACTTACACCACCGCACAGTGTTCAGTGTAAAATTGTATGTGCTTTTCTCTTGCAATTGTCTCTCCAAATATTTAGTCAAAAGTCCAGGATCTCCATTTTCTTCCATTTCCATTTGTCCCCTGAACAACCACAACCTGCAGACAGAGCAAGCAGTGGAGGTGATGGGCTGTGAACAGCTCTGGATCTGGAAGGGTCCAGGCAAATTCTTCTCCTCCACGTGCTGCTACCTGTACAGGCAGAGGCAGAAAAAAGGAGATCAGTAGGGAGAATGCAAGCTGCAGATCTCTGTCACAAGTACTGCATGATATCTTCTGTCTTTCAAAATGCCACTAAAATCCAAAGACCCTTTTAGAAATAAAGCTAGTTTTCATAGGCACACTGGTATTTGTTCCCACACTGTTCTGAATTTTAAAAAAAACAAAACCCCTATTTATTGTTAGCACTTGGCAGCTCTGATCGTGATCTTGTTAAGTTTCACGTTGCAGAGATTTGCAATTTTATAATGTTCTGTGATGGATAAAAACCTTACGACTGCCAGCCCAGCTTGAATGAAGTAGAAATGCCACCACAGAAAAAGATTTTATTGAAATATTTATAAAAGAAATCATCAAGACCAGCTACCAGTTCAAGCTAGTAAGTAGAAAAAGGTATGTATAAATCAATACTTAATTCAGAAGAAGCTTCAAAACTTCATACAGGACAACCTATAAAGCTCGTCAGGAGCAAAATACATCACACAGCATTAGCAATAAGTGATTCCAAGACCTGTAACAAGCTGAGGCAACACATTATAAGGTTTCTCCCAATCTACAGCTCACCACTGGAACTAACTGGCAAACATCATGGGAATCGCCACAAGTGGAATAAAGGGGAACTCATACAGATCAGTAATTTCCCTGCCCTCCCTTAAACATCAGCCAGATTACTTTGGGGGTGATCTCTATTTGTGAGAGTCAGGTAAGGTCTTTCATGTCCAGGTCCCATGGCACAGGACTGCAGCTGCATCTCCCCAGCCTTTGATCTGCAGGATGCATCCTACCATCAGCCATGTAACAATTGCTGTGAGCGAAGCTGCCTGCTTGTCTTTGGCTTCAGAAGTAGCAGAAAGAGAGAACAGAGTCCCCAGATAACAAAAGGCATGTATATCCTTTGGCAAGAGAATTATCAGGTGAGAATAAAGTTCTGTCTTGTCCAGGAAGATCAGTGCTTTATTCATTCAGGATCCTGTCAATCAATCTGCCTTTGGGACTGACCACCGCCTGCATGAAAACATTTGGCAGGCTACTTCAAGAGGACTGCAAGCATGTGTGTGTGCCATGAATGTCTTCGGTATCCCAGATGCTCTGAGAACAGCAAAGCCTGAAAGCCAGCTTTATTTTCAGCACAGCATGATACCCAGGTTACTAACTATGGCAGCTTTTATTAACATGCCTCCTCCATCATTACCTTGACAGTTGATCTTCCAGGGTCAAAGCACATTAGAGACCAATGTTGAGTAATTTGGCGACAAAACCAACAACTCGTTTCTGTGAGTCCTCTAAGCTCCCTGATTTATATTCTGGGGCCCTCAGACACCAGTCAGGCATCCCACCTGGCCCTGCATGGGCTGGTTGCTCATGTGAACAGAACAATTATTGGTCACTCCACACCTACAAAATAATGCAGTCTGTAGATACAATCACTTGGGTCACATAGTCATGAGCAACCATTATTTTCTTGTTGCAACAAATGCATAGAGGTAAGCAGTGTGCTGAGACACACCTGCAGCCTGAGACACGTGGCTGTTATTAGGTCTGCTCTTGGGGCAGAAAGCTTCCCTTTGCATAGTGGTAGGAAGGGCAGGAGGAGTCCCTGGTCCCAAAGCCAGCATGGATGCAGACTGCAAGGTACCCACTTCATGAAGGTATAGGAGTTGGAGAAGAGGCATTTTCATGGCTGAACTCATGTGGTGCTCTTGGACTGACAGGTACTTTCTATGTGAACTCCTCTCTGGACATTTATAAATCACCGGAAATGCCTAAGTGAAGTAAATGAGCAAAATTCCTTTCAATTCCATGAGTCTTGGATTTTTATTCTTAAATATTTAATCAGAAACAATACCAAGAAACTCTTGAGCCAGAGAGAGATCCAGTATTAGCTGGAATGAGAGATGAATAATAGCTCCTATGGTTGCTTCATGGTTTCTAAAAATAATAACTTTTGTGCTCCGTGGTAGATTTTATGAAAGAAAGGATTAAAACCAAAAATCGTTGATTTTATAATGTACTTGGTTTTCCAAAATCTGTCCCACACTAAGCTCCTGCAGGCAGTTAGCCATGAAACACCACAAGATGCTCTTCATTTTAGATAACAGCAAGGGTAAGTTCCCCCAGGGAGGTAATCCTGTTTAATGCTCTCAAAGACTCCAGGCACATGGAGGCAGCACTGGAGTAAGGCAAATGCACAAAATCCATACCAGGTTACCCTGAGATAGATTGACAATAGCTTCTACTCAGATACAAGCCTCAGTTGAGACACAACATTGATTGCAACTGGTACTCCTCTATTAATCTGCTTACTCAGGTAATGATATCACTGACCCTAAACACACCATTGTGCACAAAATCTCTACTTTGGGGAGAGTCTATAGGAACAACTTCAGCAAATTTCCTCATGGGAACGGATATTTTTTTTTTAATTAATCAAAAATGTATATTTGGATTGTCATAAACTCTTCAGGTATAGATATAGGGGAAAATGGAGAAAAAAATCCCACAATACAGAGTTCAAACTTATAGCCGAAAAAAGCTTCATTCACAGTGTTCTTTTCAGTGTTTGTTTCATTAGGAGAACTGGAAAAACTCAGTATTTCTGGATAAGCCGAAACTGATTCTTTTAAGTTGTACACTTTAAAATGCTAAATAACTTAGTCAGATGGTAACATTCTTCATTTCATTCTACCTATTCATTTATTCTGGTGAAAATAAATGTCCAAATGGATGATATTTAAGTTAAAGTGTTTTATAGACCTTTTTGACTTCCCACTTCTCCAAAGGAGAATGCCAATTATGGAATACCTCCCAGCAGCAAGTGAGGACCTGCTGTACAACAAATAAGCAGGCAGAGTGCTTCTTTCAGAAATTCCTGCATATAAAAGTGACATTTTTTGGTAATAAAATTTCTACAGAGTTATTTCTCAGAGTTTTAGCGTGGGAAGGAAAACACCACAGTACAGTAAAAAGGTAGTATCAGAAACCAAATTTGGTCACAATGGTAGGGTTTCAAAAAGTGCTTGAAACCTTTCATTTCACAGCAGTTCAGCAATCTGTTGAAAATAGAGGTGGCCTCTATTTCTGGAAGAAAAAACTGCTTAGACATGACAGCTCCATCATTTAAAGTTTTTCTTCCTTGCGCTGCTGAAACACTTGATGGACTTAAGTAAGAGTAAAGGACTATGCAATTTCTTCTTTAAATGGCACTTCTGCTTAGAAATATACCTGTTTGGATTCACATTTTTAAAAATGACTCAAAATCTAAACTCAAACACATGAGCAAGAATATATTTGACAGATTCAATCAGCAGTTACCTCACTTTTTGAAAGTAATGCATGTCCACAGTAATATATTATATAAACTTTCTTTCTTCAATGCTGAAAAAAAAAATTAGATATTATTAAAACTTATCCTTTAATAGCATATTGAAAAACTATAGAAAGATTGACATAATTTAATCATTTTTATAACAAACCCTTACACTGTCAAAAAATAATCCATATTTCTCCTTCTGATCATTTACATTTTCATTTAAAATGTTGTATGGCCTTCTATTAAGACTTGTGCAAAGAGGTGAACTAATTTTCATGTTAGAAAACATCTATTACTGAATAGGATTCATGTCTCAGTGTGGAAACATTTGTATTGCAGTGAAATTTAGATCCCACATTTGGAACAAATGTAAGATTTATTAGCAGGAATGGAATATCGTGATACTTTGGAGTAACTTAGGAGTGTGATTTTCAGAAAATGTTTCTGTAGTTACACAGAATAGTGCGCTGCATGTCTTTTATGTGCCGTCAAGTTAAAACACTATAATAAACATGCAAAGACTGAAATACAAAAGCTATGTTCAAGTGACACTAAGAAAATACCTATATGGAAAGAGAAAAGCCTGAGAATTTTCCAGAGGGAGGGCTAGAGAGACCTGATTTTAAAAATTAAAGCTCTTTAAAATTTGTTTTCANACTGAGCAGAAGAGAGGCGGGAACGTATAATTGCAGGACAATGAACAGAGTCCACCCCACATTCTCCATGAGATCGTTGGACAGGCCACATCAATTATTTTTCTGTTCCCTTGATTTCTTCAGAAAAGACTGGGAAACAGGAGGTAGTCATAGCACCTGGTAATAGCATAGGTTAGAAGAGCCCTTTCCTGAGATGTCCAATTAATCAGTTCCCAGAAATCATCTCCTTCGGGCAAGGTGCTCGATTAATTTTCCCCAAGCTGCCCTTCTGGCAGAAGCTTGCTCTCCCTGCTCATCACCTGCAGCCCTTAGGCACCAAGCACCCCAACTGAACACCCAAGGGGTAGGTGGTGGGACTGCTCTCCTCGCCCCACTTAATCATGCTGTACTGGTGGCTTCAAAAGTGCAAACAAGACATGCTGTGTAATTACTAATTGAAGAGGTATTTACTATTTGATGTCCATACATTTCAGCATCTTTCAAATTCCAGAAGCTGAAAACTAAGTTAAATGAAGGTTCGGTTGGGCACTGCAGTGACTAGCATACTCACATTGCCACGGTGCCAGCACCCAGCATGTGCACAAACTGCATGGACAAGGGAGTAAAGGGAGTTCACCAGCAGTCGTTGGCCCACCAGGTGATGATGGTTAGACCCAGTGAGAGACGACCTTCCTGCAAAAAATTGGCAGAGCTGAAGGAAGACAGGCGGTTGAGACAGACTGCCCTGCCTGCTCTGGGGCTCTGCCAAGGGACATCGATGCTGTGTTTGACATGCAGTGACGTTATATGGAAACATCAGGACTTCTGAGTCCACCCAGAGCCAAGGAGCCTGACTGGGGTGGGCTGAGCCCCACATGTCCATGGCTCAGTCCTTAGGATACCCTTCTGGATGGCTTAGTTTGTACTTTTTTCCCTCTCCTAATCCCTTTGTATTGTGTAGAACAGCTAACCAGTCTCAAAAATTTTATACGGTTCCTATTAAAAAAAAAAAAAAATCCTGCAAATAATTTAAAACAAAAAAGAAAGACCTTTGTTACACATCACATCTGAAAGACGTGCTACATTTTCCTAAACAAAATGCAAACGGAAATAGGGTCAGGGCCATTGCAGTTTTCCACACTACTAGTACTCCTAGGATATTTTATATAAAAGATTTAGACAAGTTAGAGATTTGTGAGGGTCTAAGTAGTTCTTCTGAGAACCTTAACACTCAACTTACATTAGCAACCAGGAGAAAGGAGAGTGCTCAGGAATGTTTTACAATCTCCAGCCCTTTACCAAATTATTTTAAACTTTAGCCCTAACACTGTGCTAATATTTGGTGCGAGACCAGGCAGCATGCTAGAGGTGGTGTAGCAGCCAGAGTCCCCCCAAAGCTCATCATTTCATGGATACGTCTACTCTGTCAGGAGTTCCAAAAGCAGCCAGGAGCCCCAGCTGCTGTAGCACAAGGTTATATAAACAATAGTCCCAAAGTAAAAGTTTGAAAGGTACATTCAGGGGCTGATAACACATGGCAGCCCACTGACATCTCAAATGTTGAAATGATAGTGATGCTGTGCCAGACATCATGGGTACAACAAAAACCACAGCACTTCCCAATGTTTTACTTGCATTGCCCACCAAGAGCAGGTCTACTAGAAAAATTGGCTGCATTTTGCAGGATTAAAGCCCATACAATACACTCTCTGCTGTCATTTCCACTGCTCCATGGAGCTTTACATATGCTTTTGGAATTACTTGGTTACTTTAGTGCATTCACCAGTTCTAAGAAAAACACAATCTATTTTATGTGCAGCCTGCTTAAGCAATTTTTCCAGCTCAAACTCTCTCACCAAGACAAAGGCTGCCTCACTGGCTGGCTGCCCACCTGCCCGAGCGGGCAGGACTTCCTGCCTTGCTCTGTGAACCGGTGGCAGTGCTGGCACCCTGTGCAACTTTTGGGCCAAGTTGAAGGGGGTTGATAGTCTGCAATAAACATCCCTTTTCCTATTATTATCATGGGCTGTATCACTGAGTGCAATCTCAGCTGCGGATTTCAAAACAACCTGAAGTAAATGCTTTCTGTCACTGCTATGAGCGCGTAAGAGAACAAAATTTCAAGCAATATTAAGTGTGCAGCTTAACTGACCAAACCAAACAGGGCCATGCTATTGGCATCTTCGTTATGCAATATGCCACAGTAGTTATGAAATTTCTGAGGCTCACACACAAATTAGCATAAAAATAAGAGGAAGAAAGAACTTCAGGTGTGTGAGAGTCTCCTTTGCCTGCTTCCCAGTGGTGTTTATTTCATAAGACATGTATCTCAGCCAGGTTTACACACATAGTATGCATGTACACTTGCTTTGGTAGGTCCCAGAAGTGTTCACATTTTAGGAAGAGCTGATACCTTTGAGGGCTTTTGTCAGCCATGTTCTTGGCATCACTCCTGTTTCATTGTTAGTAGGACTTTCTTTTAGTACAGTAGGATTTCTGCCATGATTCATGAGTTTTAATATTAATCTCTCACAAGGACTAGATGTAGACTGCCAGATTAATTTCATTTGCAATTTAAACTTTACACTGACTGCTTGTCTTTGTTGTTGTTCTGCTCATATCTCAGTCTCTCTCAAAGCTGCTAATGGTTCCCAAGACAGAGGAATAATGCACTGTTTGCAATCAACAGCCTCACAGAGGTGACAAAGCTCTCCCTGACACACACAGATTACCTCCAGCTCCCACAACAATCAGTGTAAGGCAAACTGATGCATGTTCTGGACCTTGCAGACACAGTTGAAAGACAACTTGAACACCAGGGGCCTCAGAGAGTCAGGAAATGCAGCAATCAAGGACTTGATATGTGATAGGTGGGCATTGCTAGACCATGTATCTCAGTCCTTACCATTGGAAATACCTGCTTATTAACTGAAATGCACACAGACTTTCTGAATTCCCTGTGTTTAAATATCTTGTTTAAAATAGCCTCAAGAGGAGTTTTAATTACTGCCAAGAGCAGCCAAAAATCCTTGACAAGGAGCCCACCAAATTATTTCCTGGTCCTCAGGCTACTATATGTCTTTTAAGCAAGAATGCTTTTGAAATCCCTTTTGAGCCAGACCAAAGTTAACAAATTATATTGAAACATGTATACGTGTTCCCTCAGAAAAGACATTACAGAGGTCAAGAGCCCTCCCTCCCTTTTAAGCAAAACAGGGTGCAAAACTTGAATTTCAACCAAAACAACTTGGTTTCTCACATTTGCTGATCATTCACAATCTGAGAGCATGAACGCTTCTGAGATTAAATCATATAGAATTCTAGTATTCTGCGAACCAATAAATGCAGTTTTAGAGGAGTTTTTACCAGTTGCCTGTTCACTTAGATACAAGCCTAGCACATCTGGCTAAAGTATGTCATCATCACTGAGATGTTTAAAGCTGCTTTAAAGAGCCTTCCCCTATACTCAGTGCTGAGCTTTCAAATACATCACCATAATTTTCCTTGTTGCAATAGGCTAGAAGAATTTTTCCAATTCACCACCTTCTAAGAGTGTTCTTTACCTGGTAAGATTAATAACACATTAAGCAAATCATTATTCATTGATAAGCCATAAAGATTTTTGAAGGATATGGAAGACACAAACAGCTGTCTAAATAGCAGATAATTTTATGAGCTTATGAGGTTAAAGAAGTCCCTGTCCTGGGTTCCCACTATATCATGCCTTTTCTGCACTGAAACACATATTTAAGTGTAAGCATGGAGTCAGTCCCAGAAAGCACAGTTGAACAGTTATGCATAAATGTAAATACAATGACCATCTTCATCCTTACACCCTACTCAGCATAAAGCATATATTTAACAATGTAACACAGCAGCTTAAAAACAAAAAAATACAGCTTTTTTTTTTTCCAGAATAGTGCTGCACTATGAAACTGAAAACCAAGTAAAATAGCCCAAATATTCATTTTGCAATAAGGTCTACCTGCAGCAAGTGGAATGTATAATTTCCAGACATACCTTGAACAAAATCAGTTGTTTTAACTATAGTTTCCTGGTTTAACTACATTTTAGCCTCCTAGGAGAATAGATATATAGTGGTCTCAAGCAAGCAGCAGTGACAGTTGCAAGAATAGATGAGACTCAAACTATTATAGCAATGAGGCATTAACAACTTTATAGGGTTATTTTAGTGTATTTCAGTTACTTTCAGCTTCCCAGTGACTTTCACTCAAGAGAATTAAGGATTGCGAAAGATAACTGCTGTTTTGTTTCATGATCACACTGCAGAATGTGTTTTAAGGTAATGCTGGTGTTGTCGAGAATGTCGCAAATGTAATTTCAATCACAGGAAGTGTTGGTGTTGATAATATAGCGGATGAGATTCACGCCAAAACAAAGCCACAAAGCTATTCTAACTGTTTAGAATGTGTACCCAAGAAACCAAGAATTTAAACTTGGGATAAATCACTTGCAAAAGCCTAAAACAGAATTCTTTGGGTTCTGACAGCTCTTGCAGGTTTAGCTGTTTTGTTTCATCAGAGGAAGCAGTGCTTTGACCCTCAAGTCAAACAAGAAGTCCAACAAAACAATCCAAGAAGTCCAGGCTTCTCCTGCTCTGACCTCAGCTGCTGGAAGCCACCCTCCCCTTGTTATTGCTGTGGTACTTGTAAACTGGGAATCTTATTCCCAGATTCTTCAGTTTACAGGAATTGAATACGTTTGCACTTATGCTCATCAATGCAAGACAGCTGGATGTACATGGGCTGGTCTTTTCAGAAGGAGGAAGCCTTCTTTTAAGTTCTCCATGGGCACATTACGAAAACAGTAGACATACTTTAGATTATATTATTCCTGCCATCTCTGTGCCATTGCTTCAAGGCATAAAAATTCCTTCCTCTTCAGGTTCTCACAACACACCTGCTTGGATAAACCTCAATGTCTCTGAGAAAAAAAAATATCACAGAAACATTTTCCTTTGACCTGGGACTCCGCCTTTTCCCTAAGGCCAACTGGCAAGGCCATATCCTTCTCAGCTGTTCCAGTAACGCCCAGTAATCATAACTACCAAACAACTAGTTATTTGGGCTGATGGAGGGCTCTAGTGGAAAATCAGCAGAAACACAAGTTCATCTCTGATCTTCAAGATAAGATCTGACAGAAAAAAAAAAGTACTTCCCTCTCAGCTGGCAAATGAGGACAGACAGCAAAAAAATTTTAGCTAAACAATTTGCTCCACAGATAAAAAAGAACTGTTGGAGAACTGTCTTCCTGGGTAGGGTGAAGCCTTCATGGAATTGGAGCTAGGTGTGGTTGGGAAGAAGGAACACCCATTGTCATCTTACTTTTGGCAAGAAATGGTCAAAGAAATATTTCTTCAAAACATAGCCAAGAATTTCTGGGCTTGTTCAAAAGGCAATAACTTGTGATCAGTGGCTCTACATTGCTTAGCTCAGCTGATATAAAGTAATTTCCCAAGTTGGAAAAGGTAAAATTATAAAAAAACCCAGTGAATTCCATTATGCACATGAGAAATATTATGCAGCTGTATAAATTATCATGAGCTTGCTAGTAATTTTCTTAATGGCTAAATTGCTTGGAAGCAACTTACAAACAAAAGCATAACCAGTGTAGACAAACTCACCAACAGACTGCGGCTAAGAGTAACAGTCCTGTTTGGGAGTCACTCTGGCAGCATCTGCAGGTCAATCTCCTACCTGCAGGTCCAGGCAGACATCACAGCAACACAGAGAGCCAGCCCTGTTTCACTGCATTCTGAACAGGCCAATTTGGGCACATAAGGAGCAAAGGAAGCAAACCCCAAACCACACATGGCTCTGAACTTGATTTTCTTTTTGACAAGTCAGGTTATTTATCAAAACTTGCTGATTAATAAGAAACAATTACACTCTGATTTTCAACTCTCAGTTATACACATTCACCTGGGAAATAACTACTCACTGAAGAGAAATAAATTAGCATAGCATGCTTCTTCTCAACGTGGACAAAAATTTAGACCGTACAAATAAGTGTGGGGTTCAGACCATCTCGTAGCTCTAGAGAACTCTTCAACCAGAATCAGCACAACCCACCACCTCTGGGGACGCACAGAAGAATGTCCCACTTACCACAGGGATCACAGCACATTCCATCCCCTGTCCAATCCTGCACCAGATTTCACACACTTTCAAACTGAAAATCAAAACATTTTTTTAGTTCACTAAATATTCACTCTGGACCAGTATTACTGTTTTATAGCAGAAGAGGTTAATGCTGATTTAATTATGGATGAAAGAAAGGACACAACATTACTGAAATTCACATAAATCTGCTTTTATAATAAAAAAGACTACACATGCACATAAGTTATAGCAATATAACAGAAGTGTTTCATTAAAATAGCCTGAAGAAGGTAAGAAACAATTCCTTATTTCACGTATAGTCAATTATGCAGTAAGGAATGGCGTTTGTAGAGTGGAATATTCCTTTTCTTTACCTCTTCATTCCCTAGTGCATGGCATGGTTCTTATGCAAATCAAAGTAATCCAGTCCTGGGTGTTTTACTCATGCTACGTCACTAGAATTAATGGGTTTGCATAGTGCAATGAGGGTGGACAAGAGACACTTCATCACTCTGCTATCAACATTTTTTTTCCAAGTGCCTTCCTTATGCCAAGTTTCTTTCAGTCACACAGGCTTTTGCCAGTAACAGAAATTGGTCTTGGATGAAAGTATTAGTTTCCATGCCCTCCCTGATCCCAAATTTCACGTGGGTATAAAATATTAAATAGAATCAAGCAAATAATTCAGAATGAACTATTTCTCCCTCACTAAATATCTTCCAAGAGGACATACTTTCCTCATTGTTATTCAAACACAGGGCTAAATTATTTTTAATTGTATTACGTCAGCTTTCAAGAAGTAAGTGGAACTCAGGAGTTGTATACTGTTGCTATGTGGTGACTGATGTCTTAAATCATGTTTTTGGCTGTCTTTTTCCAGCCAGAGGGGTAAGTGAAAAGATTCAAAGTGGAGGGGATGTATTTATTAATTTAATAAATACAATAAATGCAATGCTGCCCCCCTTCCTCTGTGATATGATGAAGTGTTATTGTACCAACAAAATCATTCCTTTGCAAAATGCAGCACGCACTTATAGCTATTACAAGAGCTGCTAAGATCTGTTTTGCAGTGTTCATTTTGATTATGAGTATAGATTGGTACAATGCCTCATTTGTCAGTCTGCTGAACTGAAACCCCTCTTTTTATTTAGCAACAGAAAACTGTCAATACCCTTCAAAAGAAAAAAGAAATATCAAAACTATTGTTTGCTATTACCAAACATCTGGGTTAAGAAAACAAGTATTTTTTCAGATAATAAGGGAACCACAGTTAGGACTTGCCTTTAGACCCCTCCACCTGTAAGAAAACCAGACACTGAGAAAGAGTTGTCATTACCTATCTCAAAGGAACTATTTTTTTCTCCTCGACTGAAATAGCTAGTGACCACTTGCAGAGCAGGAGAAAGCATATCTTTAATAGACTTTGGTTTCTCAAAAGAAAAAAACATCCGAGAATCTGAAAATTCAGTGTTCATCTGATATTTAAAAAAAAAAAAGTGCTGAAACGTGTGCCCTCAGCTACAGGACACACATGAAGCAACCCATTGACAGTAACTCAACCACAGACACACACTGACTTTCCTTTCTCAGTGCTGTAATCCTTGCAGAGCACTTCTCTTGAAGAAAAGCCAATTAAGAAGATTTTTAGGGCCATCACTCATGCCGCCAGCTCCTGGCATACTGGTGGGACAGGTGATTGCCTCCAGAGGCTCACCAGCACCCAGCCCAGTGTTGCTACTTCCGATCTTCTGTTCGTGGAGGGGTTTGTATGAGTGAAAACAAGCCTGGCAGTAATGTCTGCTGCTCAAACTGCCCCACCTGATTTTCCTGGTCACTGCTGAGCTAAGGGAGCAGCATGTGAACTGTGCTGCAGGCCGCAGGTGTTGTGTAGCAACAAGAGTCAGAAGAGCAGTGAAGAGCCACCAGCAGTGGTGACCCCTTCTATGGGCATCGCTCCCCCAAGACTATATGTGTTCTCAAAGACCATGCGTGCTCACCACCCCAGATGTTCACTGCCTGCTGTTCAGGTATCTTCAGTGCATGAAATCTACTTCACTTTGGCAGTGGCAGGCTCAGGAACTGAATATGGACACATACAGCTTTAATTTTGTCCTTTTACAACAGTAAAATGTGTGCATTATTGCCACCCTTGCCTGCATTATGTTATCAGCTATTTGTCTTTGTCATTAAGCAGATTTTGCCCCATCTGCTAAATCCCTGACTCTGAAGACAAAACTGCTGCTTTGTGTACTTGTGGAGAAGAAGAATGGAGCGTTGCACAGAAATCTGTCCTGTTGCAAGGGCTTTAGGAGCAACCAACCAGGTAGACCCACGTGCATGGCAGAGTATCTCCAGAACAGCCAAATATCTGCCCTAGACTGATTTTAGTTATGCTGATTAACATCAGGTGAAAATGTGGGTGCAAGACTTAAGAAACAAAGGAATGTGTTTTGCAGCATATGTTGCAATTTTGAGCTTCACACAGCAGGAGGAGGGAGAAACATCTGGCAATAGCAAATACCCTGAGGACAAAGACAGCATACGTTAATATTATGGGAACTATTTAAGACTGTGTTCAGTGTATGCTAAAATCCAGCCAACTGGCAAATTGTTTCCTTTCACTAATCTGATGTAATGAGGTGCTTTGTTGAAAAAAAAGGAGTTAAAACAGAATATGAAAAACTAATTGCAGGATGTGTATTTCACTCCCCAGAAGCCAGACCACAGCCACTGAATGTGGGGCTGGGGCAGGGGACAGGCACAGGGGTCCGGGGGCCACAGCATGACAAGGACCTGGCTGCTCCCACAGGACAGCTTGCACGGTGTAAACTGGTTTGTGCACTCTGCAGAGAAACCCAGCTCCAGGCCAAACTGGGTTGGGATACAGGTCAGTGCATTTCCATTGAAGTCAAATGACTTTCACTCCCTGACAGCCAGTGCCAGCATTTCGTGACTTATGTCATCGAGGTCACCGTAGGACTGCACTTCACGGCATTGCAGCTCACAAACTTTGTATGCCCGCATTATTTTGGTCTCCAACTTCCATCCAGTTAACAGGTGATGCTATATGTGCATGTGCACTTAAACAGTCCATAATCTTAAGAAACTTAAGATTTACTATGGTGAAAGTCCTATGGAAATCAGTAATATAAAAGACAATGCATTAAAGGTCTCCTCTCTTCCCCCCTTTCTGTTCTTTAAAATCTTATCTGCAGGTAAGTGGAAAAGGCTCTTTGGACATCTCTGTATGTTTTAATGAGTGAAGACTGTGCACACTCATGCTTTTGCCAGGTTCCCAGGGAGGCAAACACGGCGGTGTCATCATCGCTTTGAAACTGGAGGCAAAGATGTCAGGCAGAGCTTGTCAGAACATCTTCTGAGGTTTTACTGGGAAGCCTTCAGGGTGAAGAAAAATTGGAAGTGCCCTTTATACAGAATTACTATACATGCAAGTAGGCTTAGACGGAGAAGAAAGGTTCAGGGAAAGGTTTCTGTTAGGTTTTATTCATATTTCAAGCCAAGTAAAGCAACTTCATTTCCCTAAGAAAGTGCTGCCATATGGAGCAGGACAAAAATGTAATTTAGTCAGCAAGAATTATTGGATGTTATAGCAGAAAACATTAGTAGCAGTATGCAAAATTACATGGGGTTTCGACTTGCTGCAAACATGACCAGTTCCTGTTATACTTTACCATCGCAAATTAATATCTCACTATAGGAAAATAAAGGAAGGGTGGGCCTAAAGAGCAGGAAAGACTCAATGAGCACTAATGAGCTGCAGGACTGTCTCACCAGGAAAGCTGTGGAAGCTTCTTCCCTTGAACTTTTTAAAGAGTTTCTGCCGGTATCCCAGAGGAAATCTCTTTATCCACCCCTCACAATGATTTAAACAATGTTTATCAGCTTTACTTAACTCTTAAGATGTCTGATTTTTTGTGAGGAAAAAAAATGCATGGCCATAAAGGAAGAGCTGCGTATGATGATGATGCTAGTAGAAACTAGGGTTAAATTTGAATTTTTTTAAGTTTATTTGACCTCATTTTATTCATTTCATGACTTATGTGAAAAAAAGAAAGAGAAAAAAATATATAGATATATTCTAATATCACACTCACAGTTTTGGCTCTCTCTCCCTTCCTCATATATAAGCAAAAAAATAAAATTAAAGCAATAAAATAAGTGTAATAAATAAAAATCCAAAGGCCAGGTGTAGTGTTTTAGTTATACTTTTGGAAAGCACTCTATGGACCACCTTTCAATGTTCTTTGTGTGACAAATATAAAAACAGTGGAACAAAGGATGGTATTCATTTGGGTTTTGCTCTGTCATTTTCATAATAAGGTAAGCACCACTGCAGAATTCATTAGATTGATTACTTTCAAGGGAAAATGTGAGGCAGACCTACATTGCAGTTCAGGGCCAGTGCAAATAACAACATCCTGCCCACAACTTTATTTGTAAGAGCTCTGCTCTAAGTCCTTGCATAATTTTTCACACAGCTGTTCTCACCAGCCAGTGCCTCTTTGTGGAAGGAGCTCTGCAACCTGCTTAGCAGAGCTGACTGCAAGACCCGCTGCATGCATCCTGCTCCCAGTCGGTGCAAGCACAGGGGCTGGTCCTCTTCCTGCTCTCCGTTTTGCTGGCCTTCCTCCGAAAATGCTGACAGTGAGGGCAAGCCAGTTTAACAGTGCCCTCTGCCATGCTGGCATGAGCAGATTCTCCTTTTAAATGCACATGGCAGCATGAGCCCCACTCCTGAAGCAACGGGACAAGCGGTGGACTGTTTGTGGGGCAGGGAAGAAGAGGGGATGCTCCCTCGGGACAGCAGCAAAGGCAGGGCAGCAGCAAGGGGATGCAGTCCCTTGGGCCAGGAGGGAGGAGACACGGGTACCATGAAGGGAGGAGAAAGGTGCCCCTCACGATGCCAGGCACAGCACAGCGGTGCTCACTCCAAAGTGTAGGGGAGTGGACCCTAATTTCAGCTTGTAAATTATTCCAGTGTCAACAGATGAAGTCCAAAATTCATGAGTCTGTGCGATTCCTTACATATCTCATATTGTACCAGGGTTCATAGAGACCCCTGACGACTCTGTGCCTTGAGCTGCAATCAGATATCCATGGTTTTGTCCTTTCAGGTTCAAGTGGAGTTTTGCTTTACTGATCAGTTTTTTAACATAATCACATTCCTGCATGCAATCCAGGCCCAACGGCATGAAACGAAAACCCTCATCTGCCAGTCTGAAGAAAACATCACACAGCAACTGGAGATGAACAAATCCCAACAAGCACACTTTAATGGGAGGCTGAAGGGCATGTTCGCAGTAAATACACTTTAATGCACTCTTCCCTGCTTCTCTTTGTAAGCTGTTTGTTTGTTTTTAAATACAAGCATGTTCAGTAGTTGAATCATGAACCTACCCGTTGGCAGATGCAGTTGGCACAATGCAGATTTTCTCTCACATTTGGTCTGACTGTGGCACAAAGCAAGCTCTTCAATGCTGCAAAATGTCAGCTGAAAGCTGGTCTCAGCACCACCTAATGTACAGCTTCATGGTACCCACAATCATGGGGGTTTTTTTTAAATTTCATGAAAGGACACAGTAGTGATGTTTGCTCTTTCTGTAAAGAATGAGAAAAATATTTAAGATCATTTTCAAAGTAATTCAATAGCCCTTTTTATCTTTTCCTTTTTACTCTAGATCATATAACAAAACTCCATCTGTGTTCAATTAATAGCATTCGTTTCCATTCAGTTTAGATAAATAGGATCATTTTGACTAGAATTACGAAGACTATGTGCTGGGGTTGTCCAAGGACGTGAATCTAAACCCAGACACATTTAACCAAAAGTGTTCAGTGCTACTGTGTACTTACATATTTATGTGTTTACTGTGGTCATTTTCCTTCTGTCTTTTACCCGTCATACACCAAAAGTTCTAATCACATAAATAATGTTCACCTAAGCAATGCAATAGTGATATTTTTTTTTTTTTAATGTGGAAAAAGTTGGGTTTTGCAAAGTCTTAAGCAATTTGACTCAAGTCCTCAAGGGACTGGGGATTTATTTCTTAGCTCAAACATTGAAATAAACTCTCCCATTTTCTTGAGATTACAGTTTCCTGACCTGGCAATTTCATCCACACAAACAAAAAGGAAATGCCCTTGTAAAATTTCTTATGCAATCTCACCAGGTCAAGAAATGCCCCCAAAATCATTGGGAACATTGCAGAATCTCCTTTTCTAGACCTGGCCTTAAATTTGGGCAGGATGGGTAAAATGGTCAAACGACTGGAAGTTACCTTCCAGGTATTTGGAAATGAAAGGTGATACATCTGGGAACTTTCTTACAATCAAAGACAAACACCCACTCAGTGGTTTAAAGGCAGATGAGATGGAGGCAGAAATATACCTGCAACAGGTATTGCTAAGCAGTTCTCTGATGACAGGTTTAAAATGCAAATTAGAGACAAGTGACCCATTGCAGGGCAGGGTTCTAGAAATAAGTAGAAGAATGTGTTTTAAATAAAAAAAAATTATGTTGTGGTATCACAAAGTAATCTGCATTGAGGTTTTGTGAATAAGGGAAGTACATGTTTGTATTGTGTCTCTGCTATTCAGGCTTAGGATGAATGGCATGGAAAATCTACTGTGAAATAAATAGTTGCTACATTTTATCATGGTGCTATAGGAAGGGAAATTGTTCAAGAACATCGATACTAACCTGATTTGAATGCAAGACCTTGCATTTCGTCCCCCTGCCTCCAAGGAGCCCAAAGTGGAGGGGGACTCAGAAGAGAATGGCTCCATGCACACCTAAGAAGGCAAAGGCAAGTTAAATGGAAAGGAAAAAAGACCTGATACACAGGGTATTTTTGCATGTCTCGTATTATTAGATTNCTTAAAACAAAGCATTTTCATATATCCAGACCAGCTCTTACCATACCAGGAACAAATATGTCACCTCCACCAAGGTTGTTAAAAGTTGCCTGCACCTTTCCACAGATCAAATTTGACCATGTGCACTCACTGTCTGGCACGTACCTACAAGTAACTAGTTTCCTTAGCTTAGTCCTTGCAGTTTCTTCCAGGGATGTGCAGCCACAAAACTGTATCCCTACATTTTTTTTATTCCTCTTGCAAGCATCACTGCTAAAAAAAAAAAAAAAAAAAAAAAAAAAAGCGATGTT
>VYZV01044863.1:0-15390 GCA_013401275.1 Pandion haliaetus | reverse complement strand
CAAAGACAACAGACACAAAACAAATCACACTTATCTCTGTGCACATTACCCCTTTTTCATTGTGTCTGTGCTGTACATCCTCCACGCTGACTCATGCCATTACCTCATGGGAAACTCCTCTAAAAAAGTGATGAGCAGTACTTCTGCAATGTACATACACGATGTCATGACTTGCATCTGACTTCAGCATTGCTGTTGTCCTAGTGAAATAGCTAGAACTAAATTTTCTGAAATATACTTAAATATCCACCAGTAAAGAAAAAGCATGAAAGAAACTTAGGGAGGAATGAAGAGGGAAACTTTAGGGAAATAAATTTTTAAAAGTGGTAGGGAAAGAAAATCAGAAAGTAGCATTCTTTTTAATATTGTGTGAGCACATGAGGAACAAGAGGATCTGGGAAATTATTCTCTCTTGTCTCTTTTTGTCAACTTTCCTTAATTCTCTTGCATTAGGAGCTACTGGCCAAAAAAATTTTCCAACAGGTAATGACTCACTAACTCATCCTCTTCTCTGTGACCTACTGACTGAGCACCTGAGATACTTGCGAACAACAGAATTGCTTGCAGGTACAACAGACTGGATGTCTTCTGACAAAATATATTTGTTGTCAGAAAGCAAAGATTCATCAAAGCAGAAACTGCTTGTGGGTAGGGACTGGCATTTAGTGATCTCTCAATTTTTAAACCAAAACCTTCATTAAGAGATTTACATTTGTTAAACCAACCTATCTGACATTTCCAAGATGAAATCTTCACCTTCCTTTCCAAAGCAATTCCCCATTTGAAATTTGGGTTGGCTTAAATGGTTTAAAACCACCAAAGGTCAAAACACCTATCACTTCAACAAGAACTATTGCAAAAATGTATTCAGTAAGTTAATCAAGGTACTTTCCTCTGCATTCAGCATAAGAAGCATTTCCAACATATCAAAGTTCACATAAGGAAAATTCTGAGTTAGGCTGTCTTCTGTGGTCAGGCTCAGCCAAATTCATATACACAAGTGAGCCCTGTCCTCATGAGCAAGCCCTGAAGGCCTGGGTTATAAGCATCATGGGAAATGCTTGTATGACACTATTGAAATGGAGTACAATACTTGCATCAAGGTACCTGAAAGTAACACACTTGCAGAAAATGGCATCTCACCTCTCACTCAATAACACACCTGTCGACATGCCTGCATATTTATTCTCAGTTTCTAAAACCCACCATCTTTTCAGGTTTCCTTTCTTTAGGTACAGCTAAACAAGCTGTACCCAGAAATCCCTTGTGAACTTGTTGGGGCTAGAGTTTTTCTTTGCTTGGCTGTCATGGAAAACCCTGTTCTTTCTCTTTCCCATGAAGAGGAATCCTTCCTCTTCTGGACCAAAGCTGGTAAGACCCTTATAGCTTTACTTCCAGCACAGGTCAGGAGGAACCACCTTTCCCCCCAGACTGTGGTAAACTGCATTTTCAGCCTTCCCTATGATGCTGACACAGCCAGTAGAAACTATGCAGCTGCAGCTTTGCAGTGCTATGAACACTGGGTTTCAGTACTGTTTTCCTTGCCACAGACGTGCTACTTGCAGCATGAGATCAGTTAGCTGTTCCTGACAGAGCATGTTACAGTAAACAGGCATTGGTTTCATCATGCAGGCTCCCCAGCATTTTTTCAGATGGGAAACAACTGTGAGAACAATGGAGGATACGTCGCTGACAATAGGTGCAATATCATTTACATTTCTGACAAGCTCTCAGCATTGCTTTATTTCAGCTGAGTTCCTGCCTCCATTATGTGACTGCAATGTGCCTGCGGAGTGATGAAATGCTGGCTGCCTGACAATAGCTGAAGTGGGATACACCCAGTATTGGTTGAACACAAGGTGACTTTCCCAGCTTGTAAAGGCCTGGGAAAAGACATGAATAACGCTGGTGTAAACCACAATATCCAAAAGGTATTGAGTTCTTCCTGACACACATGCAACAAAAATAAATAATGGCCAGGAGGCTACTACTGTTGCACATAATAAGGACATAAGCTCGGAGCCCATGGCCTTGCACATTGCTGGAGAAGCTTACTTGGGGTCCTTGGGATTTTTCTGCAAATGGGCAATCCCTTTCCACTTCTCAGGCAATGGTTTAGGGACAACGGTGTGCTTTACTCCTGCCCAGATTCCTGTTGTCCTCTGTTGGGAACTTACACATTTGCAAGACAATGCCATACCTGTTGTCTAGGTAGTTAAAACAGGTATAGAAAACATACAGAGAAGGAGTGGTGCTGGGCAATAACTATGGGAGCCCTCAGCTGAAGACCCATCCACCACACAGCCCAACATGGGCTGACATCTCCATCAGAAAGATGAGAGTTGCTCATCTCCCCTTTCACAGCCCAACCGTGTGCACTTCTGACAAAATTTTGATGGAAGATCATGAGTAACGAAACAGAGGAAAAACTCAAAGCAGATGTCACAACTCCAGTATCTCAGCTCACCTGTTCTCTCACTTATATGTGTAAATTCCCATTGTCTTTTTAAGGGCTGCATGGCTATTTCTGAGGGCTAAATATATTCCTTAACACCTACACAAGAACACATTGCATTGTCAAACTGCATTTTCCAGCCCATCCTCCCCCCCTCAGGTTATGTGTCAACACTGATATCTCTATATAGCAAACCCACATTAAGACTAGTTTTAATATTGGGCACCAACCACCTCTTCACCTGGGCTCACGGGGAGGTCTTTCAGCCCAAAATTAGTCCCACACCACTGCAGTCAATCTGTAAGCCATGCTCAAGGCAGCTGAATTGCAGCTTATGTAGGTCTGCCTGCACAAGACAACACCAATAGCTGAGTAATCCTGGCAGACTGCTTTTCAGTTTGTTGAATTATTAATTTTCAAAACACTGTTGAAAAAAAGAATTGCAGAATTCACCAGGTTGAGATCTCAAAGCCCTTCAACACAGAAAAAAAAAGCAAAAGCATACTCTTCATGAGAACCAGTGTACCAAATATTTCATGTGCTCAGAGGGCTCTTCCTAAGACTCCAGGAAATACTGAGCTACTCATTAAGGAAAAGTTGCAGGAATATTACTAACTCCAAAACAGGGCCAAGGAGTACAAGAAGGCAAAAGCAGTTCTCTTGTAAAATTATACTTTCTGCTGTCCAAACTACAGGGTTAGTTTTTTCTGTACACAGGCCATGTAGGTGTTGCCCTGTCACTTCCCTAACAACTACCTTTAACTGACAGGCACATACAAATGAGTCTTCTGTACCTCTTACTGCTCCCCCATTGGAATTTAGGTCCAGCATTGGATGGTCTCCACATCAATCCTACACAAAGCTCAGTATCATTTCCCAAAGCACTGCTGCAGCTTAGGCAGGACTTTCAGAACCGGTGGCTTACTGTAAACTGCTGCAAGACACTTGGATCACATATAGGTTCAGGGATACAAGTTTCCTATAGGTACTTCTGCCAACACCAATGCTCACCAGCAAAATCATGGAGTTTGCTGCAAGTGAAGATTCAGAAGTAGCAGCCAAAAGTTCAGCAGTCCAGACTCCTCTTTCCAGATGAAAGGGAGTCCTGTGTTCGTACAGCACTTTACTGAGATAATTTGATGATTACTGGGAAGTGTAGAAACCTGGTCTAGACATTCCAGTCAAGACGTTAAAAAATTAAAAAAATTTTAAAAAAATACAACAACCCTGCTGCCTTGGAAGTCCTCCAAAATCACTCCTCCATGAAACCTAAAGTGTGACATGAGAGTTTGTTTCCAGGAGCTAAAGAATGTTTGGCGTATGTGTGCTTGAGAGACAGAGCTCAGATGGTATGGTGTTGTGGCTGGCTTCTCCTTTCTCTGGAGATCCAGCACTCCCAGAAGGCTGCTGCAACAGAGACCTCAATTTGCTGTTATGGCTGGGATTTTAGGAGAGGTTTGTTGATGAATCCTCCACCTTGTGATACTTTGGCAGTATTGTTCAGCATTAAAAATACTTTCCTGCACATGATCTGGGCATCGATGCCTAAAATTCTCCACTGCCCAGAAGCAGAGGCCAGCCAGGTCTGCCTTCACAGCAGGAGAGCAGGGACCTGCTGGGAGGACAGGAGCAGGAGGAGCTCCCTAGCCAGCAACCCCTGGGCAAGGAGTGGCTGGAGGAGGGCAAGTGAGGCACTGCATCAGCCACTGCCTCTGCAAAGCCAAAGACTGTGAAATTGATAGATTTGAGGAATTTGGTTTGCATGTCATCCTGAATTAAGTATGCTGCCCTTTTTGTCTACTTAATATTGTCAGTTAAGACAATGGATTCATGTTTGTGAGTGAGGAAAATTAGCCCCCAAGGCACCAAAAGGTTTAATTTTTCTGGATTGTTGAACAATGGCCTAAGACAATAATTTATTACTGATCACTTAAAATTTTAACCCCTCCTTTGTGACTGCCTAAGAAGATGTATATGTATCACAAGTAGAAGCACTTTAGATCCAAACGGTAGATCATTCATTTTCTTTTGCTGTTTTACTTATAATTTTGAGATATTAGTAAACTCTGAATAACATATTTGCAAATTTGATCTTAATTTTTTTTTTCACAATCTCACCATGCTATCCCAACTGCAAATGGTGTTAAAGGACAAAAATCCCCTACAATTTATATGAAGTATGTCAGTGCATTATCGTACCTGCACAACTTCTGTAATCTGGATATTCAGTGAAAGAGCAAGGTCTTTTAAAATGTTTTTGAGGAACCTTGAAAAATCCTCCAAAACCTTCTAGAATCAGATGCTAAGAGGCTTTGCTCTGATCTTGCGCTTTCTTTGTTGGTCCACCTAGCACTGACAAAGAAACAGAATTACAAATCACAGCATCAAGTTGCAGCGAACACTAATCAGTAAAAGCAGTGCTAACATTATTACAATGGATGGGACATGTCTCCTGCCAGCTGGTTTTGTTTCTGCTTCTTTCTCAGAGATAGCTTCTCTTAGTCTCTTACTATCAGAAAGAAGGTGGAGCAAAGCCTCCAAGTGGAAGTTTACTGCTCTGCCTCTAATTTAGGAGGTTGAGATCTCCTATTCAGATAGAAAGCTTGCTCTTCCAGAAAAGGTTCATTTACTAAGATGTTTCTGATATGGGCCAAAGCAAGAAATGACAATGTGTAGGAGATTACCAAGGAAGGGTTGATTTCAAATGTTTTTCTTGTTGCTGGATGATTGCACGTTATTTTTGTCTCTACAAATAAAATTTGTTAATCATACCACAGAGTCACTGTGCTTTGCAACTCCTACATGATAAAAATAAAATACTCTCATTTATAGTTATATATTTTTATGCAGACCAGGAGTATGCTGCACAGAAGCACTTACGTACTTTCAGGTGCTTCACTTGCAAAGCTGCATTCTTATGATTACCTGCATTCCCTCCACTTAGTATTGCTCACCAGAGCTGGGTTGTTCATAGTTTCTGATTAGCAGAACTTGACTCAGGACAATTGCATTCTTTGAATACGAAGATAAATTCTTTCATCGTAGCAGAGGGATTCATCCACACAAATGCCATTGATGTGCTGCTGCTTTTTCATTAATAAGCAAATTAAAGTCACAACCCATGCAAATTCCAAGAGCGGGTTATCTGAACCTGGTAAACTCTGATGAGTAGGACTCAGCGCATGCTACAGTGAAAATATATGATGCAGAAAATCCTTTAACTTGTCTGAAAAGAAGCTAGCTAACAGCCTTTGCTCGTGGCATATACCTTTTATCTTCAATACAGACTATATTAGGTAATAGGAAACAATTGCTGAGCAGAGAATTGCAATTCAGAATGGAAAATTATGCAAGTAAAGAGACTTTTGGTCTCACAGTGCAGCAAACAGAAGCACATTGCTACGTACCCTCTTCTGAACAACATGAGCATGCAGTGCGACAGTGAGAGCAAGCACAGAGTTCACAGAGGCCCCAGGCAAAGACTGAAGTCACACTTCACACTTGCATGTTGTTGACTTGCAGTGATGCCTACCAGCCTAGGGAGACCCTTGAGCTTCTCAGACTTACAGCCCACAAGCTGGTTTTCTGCAGAGTAACTGAACCTGGTACTAATGATGCAGGTATGGCTGGTGAAAGGATAACAGCTCTGGAGGCGTCAACAGGTCTGGAAAGGGTGCAGACAGCACAAGAACTTGCATCTCCCAGAGGAACAGGGCTCAGCAGAGTCACCTCACTCTCTGGACTGTCAAAGGACACCAGTTAAATCACAAATGAAAGTGCATGCCTGGACACAGGCAGACGTGTCTCTGTTTCTTTGTGTATTTTGGGACAGGCTGTCTGGGAGTGTCAATAC
Source organism: Pandion haliaetus (assembly GCA_013401275.1). NCBI lineage: Eukaryota > Metazoa > Chordata > Aves > Accipitriformes > Pandionidae > Pandion > Pandion haliaetus. Next base: position 9,082 of record VYZV01044863.1, on the reverse strand, counting down.
AGTAAGCAGGGCAATGATGGTGAAATATTGTTAGAGATTTCTTTGGTTGCTGTTTCAAGTATGATTTCATCTACCTTCATATATTTTTCTTTCACTTTTAAAAAGTCTCTATTCACAACTATAGCCAGAAACTCTCCTATTTCCTGTCTTACTGACGTTCACAGGCCAATGTTTGGGGCATTCTGCTTGCTCACCCAGGGTCCCTGGGTGTTGGGGCACAACTGTCTGAACATGGCAGACCTTATAAGCACCTCTGTAGTCCATCCCCAGTTGCAATGCTAGTTGCTCTGATTGAGCGGAATTGACAAAGCAGGGTTTCTCATAGCAGCTTCACTATACCCATACCAGCTGGGAGAGGGAAGTGGATCATGAGAGATTAAATCCATGGGCAGATGGAACATATGACAAAGTAAACGAAGCGGAGGTATGGTGGGGGGTAAAAAATGTCCTGGAATAACTAAGAGGTGTGCTGTAACACTGCTAAGCTCTGGGGAAATGTACAGGTGAGAAACTTGGTAGAGATAAGGAAACAGCTAGGGGAATTAATAGATGTGCCTTGGGAGATGAAAAAATTTGTCAGAGCTTCTAAGAGAAAAGCTTGGGAAGATAGTAATGCCAACTGTGTTGAGGGAGGATGAGAAACTGAGTGGAGAGGCCAAGATAAGCAGTAGGAAGATGAATATCAGGAATAACCAAAAGACAATGCCAGGTTTAAGTAACAAGCCAAGGAAGCCAAGAGAAGTGCCAAGAGCCTGAGAAATAACCTTGAGGAGACAATTAACATGAAAGCCATCTCATGCGAGCCAGGAGCTGTGGTTTGGAGATCAAGACATAAGACTCTTTCTTCAGATCACACTGAAAACTTGAGCATTTTCTGGTATTGAAGGCTTTTGCCTGGGTTTCTTATAGCAAACAGATGACAATTTTATCTGCTTCTATAATATGTGTGTTGTACATGCTAGAATTATAAACAGTAGTGGTTTACAGTGTAGTTGGTAGAAACTATCCAAAATTGCTTAGAGGTCTTATGAAATCACAGCCCTTATTCAACCCAACCTGGGCTCTAAAAATATAAAATCAGACAAACCCTTATATAAAAAAATATAAAATACAAAGTTCACCTGCAGAATTCATAACTGTCTGAGAGTACATGAGCTTCTCTTCTAGCCCTCTCACTCCTCCAGGCGTGCTGGTAGCTGGTGCAATCCTTGCACAAGGACATGGTTTCTCTCTACTTCTTTAGCCTGATATAACATGGTGGGGACCTGGAGAGAAGATGAAACTTTCCCCACAACTCCCTCAACTGTCCTTAGATGTCACCCTGCACTCAGTGACACAGCACGGGCAGAAAACTCGAATCAAGGAAGGAGAGTGAATCTGAAAGGACCAAACTCACCTCTGGTCAAGCAGGTAGACAAGAGTCAGCCCTCTGCCCCTACCACAAGGCCTTAATGCTGGGAATCACCATCTGACTTCTCTCAGAAAGTCTGTATTTTTCAGGAGATTTTTCTCTCCTGAGCAAGACCATTACCTATTCTAACCAATAAGAGCAAATCCCTTGCCACTTTTTAGACTGGGAGCCATCAGGGGGCCCTGTCACTCTGCAGGCAAGTTGGTGGCATCAACAGTTCCCTCTGCCTATGGATTTCTGCTGTCCAGAGAGAGTGCATAAGTATGTATGTGCATATATAGTATTCCTGCTCCATACACTTTGGGTATAATTCTGCACAGGCTCTGAACCTTGCAAAGTTATTTAGTTATTTAGCAAAGTTTGAAAGTCCCCACCTCAGAAGGAGAAATTCTTAGCAAACTCACAACTCTTTTTATCCTTTTGGAAGTGGTGATGCACAGTACACAGTAATGGCAAATTCAATCAAGTTGCCCCCTTACTGCAAAGCATGGCTAATTCTGGACATGTCTGGTGCTTTTCTTGTTTCCTTATGCTATAGAGCTAAATCATTAGCTGCTTTGATCTAAAGATGCCATGCTAGACACTACTGACTGGGTATGTGAGGAAATACAAGGGAGGTTCCTTCCATTTAGAGATAGGCTATGAGAAGACAGGCTATTCTAGGTTTGTGACTTTCCCAGGAGACAGCTAGTAGATTGCCTCTCCAGAAGACAATGACTAAGCAAGTGATTTTCTAGTATGGCATTGTGACATGGCATTACCACAACTTTTGCTTTCACGGCACCTACATACATAAGGACTGGATTTACCAGGCAAATGCAAACAAAAACTGCTTTGAGGAAAGATGCACTTCCTTCCCAACTGCAAAATTACCTTTTCAGTGATTTCAAATGCAAATATTTAAAATTTATGAATGACAAAAATCTTTGCTATTGGCTTAGTACCCATATTTTTCTCTTAAAATATCTGCTGTGAAAGCAATACCTTCTTGTCCCTACGTCTGCATGGTTTTAGAGTAATAGAGGAGAAACATTTCACCATCTCTTCTCTGTTATCTGTCATTTTCTGTATTTGTTCACTCACAGAAGTAGGAGGAGGAACATTTAATATGTAAATTAATGAAGTGGCAATGTAAGTAATTTTACACCCTTATATTTTGAACATATTAAGTACAAACTGGATATTAGCATCAGCTGGTGAGTCAGCTCCTCTGAGCACAGGAAGAATCAAGATCGGATTCGACATACAAATTTCTATCATTCTTGTTAAAAAGCAAATATTTGTTCAGAAACCCTTATAATTAATTGGCATGAAGATTGCATTAAAAAAAAAATGAGTCATAGTGCTGGATTACTGGCAGAATAAGGCCTCTTTGATTGTTTTTTCCACTACAGGGGCTCGATTTTAAAATTATTCACTTCCTTGGGCTTAAGACACCAGTTCATCTATCCCACCACAGTGACTGCGACAGTAGTCAGCAGTGAGTGCTTAGGAACATGACAGATAGGGCAAGGAGAGTGTGACTTTTCTGTTGCTATGCCTTCTCAGCTTCTCTCAGTTAGTGATTTAGGGACTTGTCAAGCTGGATGTTGTGCCAATGATGGACTATGATGTGTGAAGTTGGATCTTTTTTAATCCATTTATACTTTTAACAAATCCACTGCAACAGACATCGTAATTTGATTATACACTTTTTGGACAGGTAGTTTCCTTTTCATTTGGTTATAACTTTTTACCTAACCCCACCAGTCTCTTGCATTCTGAGAAATTATGCTCTACTCACCCCTGTGTCATTTTGATTTTAACATTTCTATCAGATCCCCCACAGTCATGAGTTAACTGTTATTATCTGAGATGAAGAGTCCCACTTTACTTCTCTTCAGACAGAAGTAATTCCATACCTATGTTCAGCTTTGACAACCTTCTCAGTCTATCTTCTAGGTTTATTGCTACTTTTCTGAAATAGGGTGACCAGGTTTCCATGCAATAGATATTGCAAGGCACAGATAAACCATGGCTTTGTAGTAGCACAGTGCAGCTTTCCTTTTTTTCTTTCTTTTTTTTTTTCTTCTCTATTTCTTTGTTAATATTTGAGAACTCTCACAGTTAAGTTACGGACTAAACTAATACCTCTGCCTGGAAACCATTCCTTGCTTGTACTCTTACACCATACAACTAGAAGACAGTATTATTGAGGGTTTAACCCTTAGAGAAACAATGTTTTCAAAAATCTCTTTTTGAGTGCGAATTTTGAGGCTTATAATAACTTATAATACTTGCTTATTACACTTATAATTATTGTTATTTTTTCCCATGTGCATTACTTCATACTTACCAGCATTAAATTTAATTTGTCCTTTTATCATCCTGTTGTTCAATGCTCTTAAGACCTTTCTGCAACCCTGTGCCATCAGCTTTTGATTGGACTGTCCTAATACTATGTGTAATCTGCAGACTTTTCCAACTCACAACTTATTGACATGCCAGATCATTTAAGAGCAAGCTGGTCAGCACATGTCAGTGCTAGAGAAGCTTGACGCGGACCTTCATTCTTGCTGGCAATCTTCTTTACTGTGAAAGATGACTTTGTTATTACTATGTATTTCTTACCTGTTAATCAGTTGCTTTTCCACACAAAAATAAGGTCTTTCTTTTTTCCTGTGAGAACTTCAGTTCATTATTCTTCAATAAAGAACCATGTCAAAGCTTTTTTTATATTCAGATTCTTACTTTGGATCTACATATGGACAAAATTTCAGCTCCCTTAAAGAATTCTAGTAGGTTTCTGAGGCAGCACCTGCAAAAAGTACCCTTCCTATTCCAAAATATCTACATATCTATGGTAAAAGTTTGTTTTTACTATTTTATTATGGTTAATGTTCAGTTCTACTATTTTGTTGCAGTTGTTATAAATTTGCAGGGTACAGAAGCCAGGCTTTTTGGTCTGTGTCTTCAATTATATTTCTTCCCACCTATTTTTAAAGACTAGCACCATGCTATTCATCTTCTATACATATTGAACTATGTTTAAGTGACAGAAATATTTATATCAGAGTTCTTTTATAATTCTTGCATGAATACCATTTGATCCTGGCAATTTTTTTACTATTCATTTTATCAATGCATTCTAAACCTTTTCTTTTTTAAATTTACTTCTATATTGACAGTTAAAACTCTGCATTCTCTCTTCCTGTAGTGATGGACTGTGGGGCAAGAGCCATTCCCCATGGTCAATATCAGTAGAAACAATTAATCTGGCTTTTCTGTAGTGACTTTGTTTCACATGAGTGTTCCTTTTGACCCTGGTTATCTATAGCTAACAAACAGACTTTTTTCTCCCTCTAATTAAAAAAAAATTAGAAAACCTTAATGCCGCCTTACTTGCATCTTAAAATGTCTTGTGTGTACTGCTCAGAAGCAACTTAGTAATTCCTTCTCTTCCATAGCAGTACTTGAGATTTTCAAGTATCACTGTGTTTTCTATGCTCCCATGACCTTGTCTGCCTCCCTTCCATTTTCCAGTTGCTGTTATTATCTTAGCTGTTGAATGATGCTGTAAAACAGATTCTAAAATTGTGTTATTTAGATGTGAAATTTCAGTCCATAGGATTTATACACTGCATTTATTACAACTGGCCTTGTACTGTGCATTGTACCTTCATGGTATATTGTCTTATTCTTTATATTCCTTTCAGCAAGTTTCTGAAATGCTTATTCTAATTCATATTTCTTGGGTTTAGATATTGGTATTTGTCCCGAATCTCTAGAGAACTTCAGCATATCTGTAGACAGGTATAAATCTGCATGTTCTACATATTTGCATTATGGAGTGCAAGCTCTTTTTGCTGTGGCAAAAATCAATACGACTTAAAGGATAAGATAGTTCTGTATCTAGGCTAAGTTATTTGAATCAGGTATGTTAAGCGTGTTAACCACACCACACATCAAAGAAGTAATGATTAAATGTTATAGCGTAATTTCTTCTCAGACAAATTATCACAAGATATCTCACAGCGGCATCACTGAGCTATGAGCAAAAGTGTCCATAACTAAAGCATCAAACCATCATTATCACTGACTTTGCCATCGTAGCTTGTCATACAAAAATATGCAGATTTTTTAAAAGGAGATTAAATGATATTCAAATTATAGTAAACCAAAGCAATCATCTCAATATTGCTAGGTTTATATATCTTCTCAAGATTAGAAAGGAAACTTTTAATGTAGTTTTCATCTTCACGTTTTTTTTTAATTCCTTGCCAAATCATTTTCTTTCATCATTCATGCACTGTGCATCATCATTATAGTCAGGTTGTGCAAGAGGCAGGACTAATTTTCTTCTTCAAAAAACTATTGAGCATTCATAAAATGTATGGCTACTCTTGTGATTTTATTGGGTAACACAGTAAAAACCAGATTTTTTTTTTCTGAACTTTGGTATATAGGATCCTAAAATATGTATTTGGAAACCAAGAAACAAATTACCATGAAATTAAAGACTGTACCAAAGCATACAGAGAAGGTAACAGACATGAATGGGCACTCAGTGCTAACACGTGTGCATGGTCATGGGGTGGTTAGCTGCATGTTCTTTGCACAGCATGGCTGGCTTATCATTTAGAGCAATTGACCTGAATCTAGACAGGCTTCCTCCTCTCGGGAGGTAGTTAATGGAGCCCTAACAACTTCTTGGTGCCTTTAATTTCACCACAGCTTACATCTCCCCTGCCATTCCACAGAAGGTCTAAACTTTGACTGTGAGATGCTTGAGCTGGTGGCCTTTCTGGTGTGTATTTTCACTGCCAGGCATGGTTTGGTCTGTGATGGCCACAATAATTCCACTGAAGACAGGCTATGCCACATGGACAGTTATTTAAAGAGGCCCCTTGGCTCAGTTGTTACCACCACTACATGGAGTGGGTCCACCAGGTGGACAGCCCTGCACGCCTCCTTCCACAAGTACCTAGATGCTCATTTAAATGGTAAGCCTCAGTTTAATTCCCTTGCCATTCCTGATGCCAAGGGAAATTGAAGGCAATCAGAAGTGCTTAGCCTGAAGTGCAGCCAGAAAGCAACAAAACTATGCAGAGGTAGCTCTGCCTAAAAAGGCAGCCGGTGTTCTCTCTCCCTCCACACCCCTACCTCCACAAATGCATCAGGAGTGTTGTTTGACTAATCATTCCTTTCCAGGAAGGTGGTGTCAAAAAGTAGTATCTGCTGGATAGCTCTAAGTTTTTCACACAAAAATGAATGCAGCATCAAGTATGACAAATGTGGGAGAGTTGCAGGGGGAGGGTTAATAAAAGATGCGAAATTCTCAGTTTCCATCATCTCCCTCAAAGTACCATCAGGAATGGGGATGCTCACACTACTGAGTTCAGAATAAAGCTTGTCTGGAGAATAAGCACTGTTGTTCATGCTGAACAGGTTTACCGAGCTCTATAAAGATGGGTTGCAATCAGCACTTCCCAGTGCATTCTTGGTGCAGAAGACTCCTTACCTTTTGAACTTGCAAAGTACCTGAGCACAGCTTACCCAGTGAAACAAAACATGTGGCATATCTCTAAATTCATTTTTTAATTAGCTCTCCTTCTGTCTCCATTTCTAATACTGACAGATCTTGAATGGGCTTTTTGTTATTACTATTGACTTTAGCCTTTTGAAATACTGCTGAGTGGTGACCCAGAGGGGTGGAGGTGGAATTAGATTCAGCAGCACTTATGCCATCATCTGTTTGGTATGTTACTTCCCTTCACTCTGATGTTGGGAAGATCACACCCAGCCTTTGCATTCCTCTTCGACAAGTTGTGTCAAGGAAAGGGGAGAAAGGAACTGCCCCACATACCACTGGATATCAGAAAGGAAGGTCTTAATTAGGAAGTTGAGATGTAATTTCTACAGAAATCAGCCCTTCCTTTTGTCAGTCCCAGGTCCGGCTGCTATAACGATTTCAATGACATTGTCTTAAGAAGTGAGGGCTCAAAAGATAATAGAGTATTCTCTGGGGTTATTTAGTGCTTTTGGCTTGTATCTAAAAGGGATGCTGAATTCTTAAACTTAACAGCAGTAGTAAATCCCTAAAAATGAAATTAAATAATGGAGTTTGTTTTGGCTGGCATTTCAGAGAGAGGTGAGGTGATTAAAACAGACAACGTACCAGAAGATGCAAAGTAACTTGCTCAGTGTTCTACAATAAGAGCCCATTCCTAAGTAGCTGAAATTAAGAACTCATTATTTTCTTATTCATAAATTTGAGACATACAGAATATAAATTTTTTATCTATACCTTTCCTATTCTTCAGCAGTAACCATAATAGCAGTAGTAAATAACCAGAAGGCAGAAAGCCATGAAATTCACAATCATGGTCATACATTTGCAATATTCCTGCTTAAGAACTTTTTAAACTTTAAAAATAATGTTTGATCATATTTTGTAGTGACTCATATGTAAAATAATGCATGTATTTCTGACTCATTAAAAATTTCTTAAAACTGACTCATTCATCTTAGAAAGCAACTCACTGAAAATCCTTTGTAGTATGCCTGTAAACATACATGAGAATATAATAATACAACAGAAATAAAGCATTTATAATTTTTCACTCATAAGAAAAAAACCTGCTTAATCAGAGCTAAACAAACATTTGCCTCAAAACATCATTTTCTTTTTGTTTGTTATTTGCTGAATTAAGGACCATAAAGTCCAATGGTCCATGAGGACCGTTTCAATACAGGAAAGTGATTTATGTTAAGCATCTCTCATTCTTAGACAAATAAGGTACTTCTTAAACTTTTATATAATGTTTGAATGTTTCCAGTCCTTCAGGCTTTTTTTTTTCATTGCTTGATGTTCATGACACAAGAAGAAAATGAATGGTGGCCAGATATCTCAGGGGAGTTAGAATGAGTTCTAAAACCACAGGCATAAAACCTGTGCAATGATCAAAGCAGAAGACACATCTTTGCCTTGCCTGCTGCCATTTTATAGCGCCAGTCTCCAATGACAGGACCGTGCCCATGAATTTGGAAACCTGAATATACCCTTCAAAACCTAGACTAAATGCCATATAGAGAAAGGACGAAGCTCAGACACCATGTCACAACCATTCCAGGAGACCTGATGGATAAGCCCATGTCATGGACTTCCAGTAACTCATTCATGGGAAGATATATGATTTGTAAAGAATTTAATCACTGAGTTACGTACTCATTATTCTCCATCAGATCATCTTCAGTCAGCCTGAAGATTATTTCATTTTCCCACACATTTGCTTTTGAGCACAGGCCAAACCAACCAGGACCATTGTTATTGTTTTTGTTTTTATATGCTTCAGTTCCCAGGGCCTGATTCCTGTTTCCTTAAAGAATGGCTTATGGTGATCTAGTTTTAAAAAAAGGCCTTAAAAATGGGAGTAAATACCACTCCCCCATTGCAGGCATTTCACCCTCAGAATGGAGTAGACTGGCCTTAATGTGAATGAGTACTAGGCATCACACAGGCAGTGGAAACTTGTGAAACCTTGGCCCCATTTAAACCATAGTGCTATTCAATACAAGAAGGCCAATACTCTCTCCAGTTTCTTCAGTGGTTAGTAGAGAAACTCACTCTCCCACCAACTCAAAGAAAACTCAACAAGTTGTTCCACTTTTTTGATTACCTATCTTTGCCTA
>VYZV01044862.1:51386-72275 GCA_013401275.1 Pandion haliaetus | reverse complement strand
GGAAAAAAAAAAAAATCAGAAAACACTACTAAACAATAATCCTGAACATGCAATGAAGTTTACTTATTTTTCAAACAAAATACTGAAAAATCAAACTCTTCAATTCTAGTCAAATAGACTGGTTATTTCACCAAAGAGCAAAATAAAATATTGAACTACTTTGATTAATAAGATTAGACTCAGTCATAAAATAAAATTTGTATTCCACGGGTGATCCAGTCATTTCAAAGTATCAAATCAGTATGAAAAACATGAACTGGAATTAAGGAGTCATCTGAACAATTTCTTGGTTAATCTCAAAAGGCATAAAATGAAAGCAAGAAATTCTAAAGGTAGTATTTTGACTTTATTCTGCTGAAAAATCACCATGCTTTCTGAAAACATCTTTTATTTGATGAAATTGCTATTTGTGATCAAACACAGTTGTTAAAATTTTCAGCCAGCTCCAACAAAGATGTTTTCAAATATGTTCTCTGCTATTAAGTTCATTACTTTGATTTTATAAGACGACAGACAGTAAAATTTAACACAGATAATTATTTAAATTAGAAAGCCTTTAAAACTCAAATTGACATACCATCGCGGAGTTGGAAGAATGTTTTCAGCTTATTCTTTTGAATACCATCTACTTTGCCATTGAACTTAATGTAACTATTAAGCAATTAACATACCACTCAAATTATTCTGAAATTTTCGTTCATTCTACCATGTTCAATTCATTTACCTTACAGATTACTGTTAAAAAGCCATGAAATTTACCATAGGACAGACTAGTAGAGACCAAGTCTTATATTGAGAATACCATTAAAGTTCAACTAAATGCCACTAATTACTGTATTTTAGCAACAGTAATTGCTATTGGTAACCAATGTGAAGGGTTTAATAAAATTATTGAATTCTACTATTTTAAGAGTAATTGCAACACATCCATCAAGACATCACACACAGCCAGGGGGTCTGGCATCATATTTGGGCACTAACAGAACTATTTGTTTTGGTGACCTTCCAGTCCCATAAATCTTGACAACATCTAGTTCTTCCATGACTCTGTGTTCTGTCCTTAGCCGGAGTTCAGTCTGTGCTCTGCTTCTAATCTTGAAATTGCCAGTTTATAAGACTTGAATGAATTAAAAACCCACCAAACAATCTCCTACGCTATCTCCTTAGATCGACAACAAATTTAAGTGACCTAAGTATGCAATTATTAGTTAATTAACAGGTATTTGTACTTCAGGCACACACAGATCAAAAAATCCAGTCAATACTAAAGACAGAAATGCTCAGAGAAGATAAGAAACTGAAACATATGCATTGGTCTTACAGATAAACCAAGAGATAGTTTGAAACACACGTTGATTTGGTCCTCTCACCCTTACGTATTTAAGATGTGCTACAAACACAACCTTCTTTACCACAAAATGATAGCATAAGAAAGGCACCTTTGCCATCCAAGAGCTTCCAGCAAAGAATACCTCGGGGAAGCTTTAGAGGTAAGCAAGGCTCAGGGGATGAATGTTGCTTTCCAAGAAATGATTCTTTGTGAGCATGTGTGTTTCCCATATGTATGCACAGAAGACAGACTGTTCACTGTGAAAACATAATTGTGAATACACTGCATAAGGCCTCTGAGGAAAGTATCTTCTTCCCCTCCAAACATTAGACACTTAAACAAATGCAACTTGCCTTTAAAGAAGTTGAGAACCTCCTTAAAAAAAAAAAAAAAAAAGTGTGGAACATCTGAAAAATCAAAACATTTCTTTAGGTGTCTAAATTTAGGCTTGATTCCACCCCCCCACCCCCTTCTTAAGTTCTTAAACAATAACAAGTAAGAAAAAGGAAAAGTACCTGAAAAAGAACTGTCCATTTTCCATTCCCTGCAGCTCTGCTCCATGAAGCAGCGAGCATGCTTTCTGATCACAATTAAAACATAATAGTGATGCATTTTTTAATCCAGCTCTGTTAGGAGACAAGAGGGTGAGAAAAGTCCCCTTAGGAACACTGACTGGAAAAGAAAGAATTACTTAAGATTTTAAAATCTTGAATCTTTTTATTAAATCAAAACCAGTTTTTAAAAATTCGATTATTTTTTTTTTTACTTTCAAACTTCTTTGCAAAAACACAAGCATATTGCAACTTCTGGTACAGTGTGATTTTACCTTTGAGACACAGATTGTCATTGCTCTAGGAAAAGAACAAAGGGTCTAATTTTCAGAAGTGAACACACAGAAATTCTGCTGAAGTCAAGTATAGCTGTGGGCACTCCAGATCTCTTGAAACAAAATATATCATGCTCAGCCATTGTTCATAGTGTTTTGCCTATTTATGCATAAACAGAAAAGGGCTATTCCCATAGGATGGACTAGTTTTTAATATAAAAGAGAATGTTCATTTTTTAAAATTATTTTATGTGAAGAATAGACACTTTGCCAAATTCCAAAGAAAAGTCAAAATTGCCTCGAATACAGTTACCTGAAAGAAAAAAAAAATTAAAATAATGGGAAATTATAACACTGTTCAAATCCTGTCTTCCCATATAAAGCCTCTACCCTTAACACTAGCTAATAATCCTCACTCTGTAAGGCTCAGAGAAAGCACTGCTTAGTGCTCATCCCTCAGTCCATACGTGAGACTGGGCTATGGATGTTCAGATCTGCACTCCACGGCCTCAGCTCAAGTGCCAGCCTTTGCAACTAGCACCTGCAACTCTCATCTTTCCTGTCAGTAAAGCACAGATGGAGATACATGCTATTCACTATCTTACCAGATCAGAGAGCAAAGCATCAGTACAATTATCGCAGTTTATGTCCATTTTTCAAGTGTTATTAAAGCTGGGATGCTTTTTACCATGACCTACATATTCCCAGAAACAATGTCTAACCAGGGCACAGGTTTTTCTCAAGTGTCCTTGCAGCATCAGGTATTATTTCAGTAATGACATTAGTAATTCCAGGTGTGTCACATATTAATTGGAAGAGGAGAAATAAGGCGAGAACACTACATTTTTATGCTTGTTAACCTTCAGTAAGTAATGCATGTTCCTGCAAGGCTGAATAAAAGAGAAGATTTGGATTTTAGATAAAACTAGACAGACAGAATCACTAAAACCAGACAATATTGAATTGGATCAGTGACTATTTCTTGAAAATTCACCCAATATAACAAAAAGATCTATCCGGCCATTAAAAAAAAAAACAAAAAAAACCCCACCTGGAATATTTTGTAAGATGATTTAAGATGAGCCAGTAAACATGATTTGTATTCATGCTCAGCTACTTGGAAGTATGAAGAACACATGCCTTATTTTTCTAGAGAAATACAACATGATTACTGGGGGCAAGAGAAATATGAACACCCCCCACCTCCTTGAACAGATATAAGGGGAGACACCGGGCTACTCAGAGGAGCAAGAGGGATTCTCTGCCTGCCTTTCCTTGCCTTGCCCACTTCTCTCGCTTGCCACCTCAGAGGCACGAACACTTTACCCTCAATTTAGTGCACAGTGGGATGTTGAGGCAATTCTTCAAATCAATTCCGGCATCGTTCCAGGTTGGCAGTAGGGAAATGAAGTCTTTTTAAAGATTTGTTTATTTGTTCAGTTGGCATAAAATGATGATACAAAGCTAAAAATAAACGTGTTGAGAAATCCAAGCATAAAGACTGCAGGTAGCATTCTGCTGCAAACTCTTGACGGCTGGAGGGTGTCTGGGGAACGGTGCTGTCACCCTCTCAGCACCATGCTGTGCAGTATTACTCACCATTAAAAGGAAACAGGGAGACAAGGAGTGAAAGCCTGTCTCCCTCACTGCCATGCCAAGGAGACTGTACAGATTAGACGATCCTACTGTAGAATTACTGCCATTCTCTTGAAATAACAGTTTATGAAATGCCATAAATAAAACAGCTTTTCAAAAGAGAGTTGATAATATAATGTAGTGACACTTTGTGTTTGTTGCTGGCATGTACTGTTGTACATGAAATTTAAATGTGGATATTTAAAAGAAGATCGAAGAGACCTATGTAAGAAAACACAGCTTTGAGTGTGCGTTTTAAGACCCTTATTAAATTACCCTCAAAGTCTAGGGAAAGGCTGTTTCCCCCCTATCACCATCCATGTCCGACCCCGAACAGTTAAAATAGAAGAAGATAGACAAGACTTTCACGTCTGCGGGATCATCACATTGCAATAGTTTGTCATTTAAAACTGTTTACTAAGTTGCAGTGAAAGCCTTCCAGGAACAGATGCCTTTCTTGCAGCGTGATTACTACATCATCATAATGTCTCTGTTCACCAGTGTCATAATTGCACTTCCTTTTGCTTTTAGGACCTCAAAATTTGTCATCCCAAGATCTAAAAGAAAGGATGAACCAGTAAAAAAAAAAAAAAGCTTGAAAAAGAAAAATACTGTTTCCATAAATGCCTGTCATTTCTTTCTTACTGAAAATAATTATCGCCGAAGTCTTCTAATGTCCTCAAAGCCCATTTTGTTCAGAAACAGGAGCCCAGATGTTTTATTCTGGCCAATGTTTCAACAATAGATTAATTTTCAATAGCTTTTGCAAAGATTATATGATTTGATACTTCCGGACACCTACCACTTCCTATTGCTAACAGGCTCACTGCATTCTCAATGTGGATAGGCACTGGAGTGCCTAAATCCAAGTATGGAAATTTCTGATTGCCTACATCTGGACTGAGATTTCACATAGCAAGCTATTCACTTTAATTCATGGAGAACAACCATCAAGCCCAACAAATCACTACAAGCAGAAATTGTAGGGGGTTTATAACACATTTGTTAGATATTTTCTGAAGGATCTGGGTTAGTAAATATTAGCAATTAATATGGAGGTGGGTGTGAAATGAAGTGGGAAATCAAAATATTATTCAAATCAGAAAAGTTCAAGTCAGTACTTGTTTTATTTCATAGTATTCCTGGTGGATTGCTGAAGTTCATTGTATTTTCCTTTCCATCTTTACCCAATTAAAAGCTCAAAATTAAGTCAGTTCTAAATTTTTTTTTTTTAATCCCCAGAGTCCCAAAGTCTTACTGTTAGAAACTTGTGGAACTTTCTTTTCTTTTTGTCATTAGTGTGGGTGAGGACTTTCTGTCCACAGAATTAGAAGGTATCATTGTCTGCTGATTGCTCAGCTTCCGTAACCATTACAGTGTCACCTAGTAATCTTTCACATGGTTATCATGTGAAAGAGCATGCCGCATACAGAAAGATTAGGCTCCTTTGCAAGGACTAAGGAAACTGAGCAAAAATTGTAGTTGTGCAGAAGTGCTTGTAAAGGAAAGCCTTAATTTTATAGCTAGAAGTTAGTTCTCGTAATAGGTAGTAATGGAAACTGTTACCTCAATATATTTTCTTCCATTACTCTGTTTGCTTTCATAATGGAAGACTTTCTTTGCAATATCAACTTCAGATACCTCTTCTCAAGGGTGTAAATTTTTCTCCCTGCATGCCAATAAACTTGGTAAGCTAAGTCTAATAACTGAACTCACCCAGAAATGTGCAAAAGTGACAAGAAAGGTCAGGTCCTAATTGGGCATGTGTTTGAATAAGGACAGAACATACAGTATACATACCCTTACAGAGGCTGACGGGAGCTCAGTGTACACAGAGCACAAGCCTGAGGGGTACAGATAGCTTCACCCGTGCTGTCCCTGGAAATCCCTTCTTTCCAACCCATCCGCCTCCAGTTATTAGCTCATGTTATGTCTGTGTACAAATACCAATTTAAAGAGCAATTTACTGGAACTTTGAAAACACAGACATCAGGGTTTAAATCTGATAAAGGGAGCTCTGCATTCAGTTAAACTCTTGTTTTGGGGCATGTCTGATTTTCAATGATTCAACGATTAGTAACTATTGCAGTGATTTCCATAGTTCCGCGAAGAGACAAGGGAGCAAACACTCCTCACTGCACTATGCATAAGGAAAGTGATGTCTTGTAACTGGCAGCATCCCTCTCCCTTATGCCTTGAATTATACCCTACTCAAAAGGCACAAATGGTTTCAGCAACGGTGCAGACAGCAGCTAATGCAAAACATTAGCAAAGGGTAATTTTATCTTGCCATACTATGCGAAGACTTGCAGAACTTGATTTCCAAAGGGGCTGAGATGGTAATCAACTCGCATCCATTTACACTGCCCAGTTATGAACATTTCTATTGTGCCTTATTGAGATAGAGGATAATTTAGTAGACTCCAGATCACTGATTCAGAGGTCTGTTATTCAGTAGTAGTACTAAAAAATACATGTGTTGAACATTTCTGTTGGATCTGAAAAGCCTGAGAGTGTGGTCCTGCTGGCAAGGGCCTTGCAGGATTTAAATTGATTTTTCAGATATATGTGCCTTCTCAGCTAATTTATACTTTCTGCCTGGTTTGCTTAAGGGCTTTAATTCAGTTACTGTGCAGCGTGCTCCAGAAGCGTACTGTTTGAGGCTATGCAACTGCATCATGTTGATGAGATGACATTGTCTCCAGTTCCCCACTCTGCTGGGAGCTGCTTTACACTGTTAGTACCACGAGCTCTCACTGCTTTGCTTGTGGGCTGTTGTACATTAAGCTCACCTGCTAGGTATTGCAGAAGAGCCAAGCAGTCACAAGGATTAATTGGATAAGCCATACAAAGTTAAAGCTTGCCCAGACAACTGCCAACTCCTTCTCTCAGACATACTTCCCCCGCCTGTCCTGTTTTTCCCTGAAGTCCTAAGAATCCTGATTGTAAATCATGATCATTACCTCAGCTGTTTACTTCTGGGGAGGTTTGTTAACTCTGGCTTTCTAGGCTAGGTGAAAGAGCCAAGCTAATCTCCCAGTCTGGTGGAGGGCAATTCCCATACACAGGCAGGATTATTCAATTTTTCTAGCTTCAGGTGCTAGAGATTGGACAATTTTTCAAGTTCAACTTTTAGGCTAGGTATGTACTGTCAGCTTTAGAAAAAAAACGCAAACAAACAAAAAACCAAACTAAACCCACATTTTACCATGTCTGTCTACCTGCTGACCTAAATATTTGCCATTAAAAAAAAAAAAACACCAAAAACCCACACCAAAAACCCCGCCCCACCATTTTTATGTGAGACAGTAGTGTTACAATGGCACACGAGCTCCTGTAGGTAAATGTCAGCATTTCCATTAACAACCCAGAGAAGCACTGATGTAAATTAGCTGACTTCTGGTCATGGAGCCAGCTAGTATCCCTCACTCTCCAGCATCAGCCATCTCAGCAGATGCACACTGGACTCAATGGATTTAATGAGTTACCTTTAACCTCCCAGCCAGAGCACAGCTCCAAGCCCAGCCAGCCTGGAGGAAGCAGGCACTGGCACGGTCTATCCAGCTTGGTAGTAGGCCTTCAGAATCCAGAAATAGCACACCAAGCTGTTTGAGAAGTCCTGACTTTGCACTTCAAATATTATCAATATTTGGCAGCAAACTTCATTTAATTAACAATCTCTTACTTTAAAAGCAGATATATTCTTTTAATGAAACAACAGTCCTGCTGCTTTGAAGAATTCAGGAGCAAGATGAAGCTGGCACCTAATGATAATTCTAAGAAGCCTCATTGCACCTTCTTGGCAAAGCTGTTCAAAAGCCCTGTTTCATTCCCCTTTCTGATCAGTGGAATGTATGATGCTTTCAAGCTATAATACACATTTTGCTTTTTGATGATGCAATGAAGAAGTTGATGTAAGTAAAAGGCAATGTCTTTAGAAACCGTATTTTAGAGAAGGGGGAACACTAAGATCACTTTGTAGGAAGCTGGAAAGTCTTTAAACTATATCATGACACGCTTTCGTAATGGAATCTGAGATATATGAAGTGTCAGAGATTAAGTTTCAAAGTTTAACTTAAAATTTTTTTTAAGTTTCTAAAGTTTAAGAGATTAAGTTAAAAGTTTAATTATGCAATTAGATTTGGAAAAACATTTGTGAGAGATTATGCAGCAATATCGCTATGGGGTTTTTTTATCCTCATTTAATGTGTCATTAAGACACATAAAATTCTTCCTTAGTCTACTCATCAGCACTGTTATCTGCAGCATGGCATGAGCCTTGAAAGAAATAGCAAGATAGCTCTGAGATACTGGAAATTCTCAAAGACACACAAACAAACAAAAAAAACCCCCACCAAAACCCAAATGCCAAACAATAGCTATCATGAGAGAAGTGAAACAAGTCTGGGTTTAAGAAATCCAGCTCATGAAATGCTGGTAAGCAGGAACACACTTTCTGCTCCTTAACATTCAGCTTTCAATATGGATGAAAATTCATTAGATTCTAATCTTTTTAGGAAACTAAATTATCACAGGTTTCTGTCATAATCAATGTGACAGATGGCTTGGTTTTCCTAGATAGATGACAGCATTAGAAACATTTTAAGACAGTCATATATTCACACATAAAGCTCTAGCACTCTTTATCTAAAAAAGTTTACATTTCCTTTACAAGCTGCTAATAACTTCTCATAAAACTAAATAAATTAATTATTAGCAACTGATCTCTAAAGGTAATTACCTAAAGTAATTGTAATTTCACTTTGATCCACATGAAAACTTCCATCTTGGTACTGCTTTCTCTTAGGCTCCACATATAGTGTTTATTTTTAAAAAATAAGAAAGAATGATTGGTAACTAATTGACACTACATTGAAGTGGCTTAAATTCTCATCACCACCCACAAAATTTTGCCTACATCTTAAACAGCTATAGTTATTCTAAGAGAGTCATAAGTGTTTTCTTACCCACTCTTTGGAATACACAATTTTGAAATCAAGCCAAGTTAAACCTTAGTATAAGGTGTCAGAGTCCAGATCTACAGTCCACTTCCCAGCCTGTTAGGGGAAATAAAACAATTAAACTCCGAAACACTGTTCCTCAAGACTATCCTCAAGATATTTGGTGTGTATAAAGCTGATGCAGTTTTGAATTGCAGTTTTTAAAATCTGAATCTTAACACTAGAAGACGATACTGACCCAGCAATCTGTGCTCAGAGTGGCAAATCCCCAGTCACAAAAATGCTCCTTTAAGTCAACTGCTACAGCCCCAGACAGGGCAATGACTGTAGCTGCCACTCCTTTTCAGTTACCTGATGCTGCAGTAATACATAATGCAAAACACCTTCTATTCATCTCAGGAGCTCAGAGGTACAGCTCTGCCATGCAAAGGATTAGGATGGAAAGGACTGGGGGGCAAGGGGGGGCGGGGGAAGAGGGTTAACTAGCATACTGTCAGTTCAACAAGGAGTTTGAAATAAACTGGTTTTCACCTCCTCAGGTAACAGATTCTCAGATATATATTAGTGCAAGGATTTGCACAGACACCGTTATATGAGAGGGGAGTTTAATTTTCAGCTTTTACTAGAAAATTTGCTAATTCGCCATACTTTCTTCTCATGGGTATTTGCTTTATAGTTCAATAATGTCAGGGCACAGGTCAGTCACTACTGCTCTGCAAAACATTTATCATGAGACTGCTAATTAAATTAAACAATTTACGTAATCTCACTTTCCAGTTCTCAACCTGAGCACAGAGGCAAAGCAAAGAGAAAGAAATTAACTTCAAAACAAATACCTCATAATTAAAGTTTAATTTTCATAAACATGAAGAAAGTTAACAGCATTCACTATCCCAAATTAAGAAGTCAGCCTATTCCCTTCATGCACATATGCACGTCAACCATTAAATTTTAATGTTAATGCAGTGCTAGCAATTCTCATATGCAAGGACTCTAATCCTCACTCCAAGAATCGTCTGCTCCAACATGATCCCCTCTACCACCATTCAGTAAAGTTTGTGTACCCTTTACACTTGAGGAAAGCGGGAAAGAAAAAAACCAAACAACATGGTTCAATTAAGTTGGGCAGAGATAAAACACACCATTATTTTCAAGCATTAATTCAAATTAAGAGCCAGTCTGCATCAATGCTGATTTGCATTTCTTGCTTTCTGCAAACGGTTTTGTAAGTAGAGAGATTAAGTTACTTAGAGAAAAGTTACTGAATGACAGAAACAGAAAAGCATCTCTCCAAACTGCAAGACCACAATGTAAAATTCAGCACGGTCCCTCAGACTTGGACTACAAGTACTGCCTATGTAAACATGTGCTGCCAGAGCAGGATATTCTTCAGTCAAACCACAACCCTCAAAAAACTCCTTACTGCAGGTAAAAGTCTGGAGTATCACCTGCTTAATCAACCAGGTCATGACAGGATGAAACCAGAGTAAATCTACCAAATGCTTTTTTCTAGAAGGGCAGTTCTACTAATATTCTCACCCGCTGTAACTTTCCAAATCAATATAAGCACCCAGACATAAAGCTTTTTGTTGCAGGTAGAGACTTGCCTTCCAGGTCAGAGATATGAACATGGCACAGAAGTGCAATACCACAGAGCAGAGGAGAAGCAGAGTTGTGCAGAAACATTTTTCTTGTTGAATATGAACAAGTTATAGACACTTTGACACAGGCAGACAAGCCAGTTGGCCTGAGTAAGAAAAAACGGACTCTAAGTCACAACTTTTCTTGCCTTCAGTTTCCAAATCTGTAAACATGGACCGGTAGTGACCCCAACCCCTTCAAAGATCAGCAGTGCAATGGGGGTTCCCCAAAGCTTTGAAATCCTCTGGAGGTTCCTATATTGATACAGAAGTGGGGCAATGAAATCTAAAGGCAGTTAAAAAAATTCAACAGCTTTTCTTTCAAATGGAATTAGGAGACAAACTGAGAACTACCTTATTTTTGTATATGGTATAAGCCTCAGAATTGCGAATCACTGCTGACTACAAGAACTACAATCAGGCTGCTATGAGACTCAGCAAGGATCAGACTGAAATGAGAGCATTTCTAATGTTTTGGTTATTATTTTTTGTTATAAAAAAAAATTAGGAAAATGGCCCCCCTCCACTAAAGAAAAAGAAATTTTAAGCCAAAACAGCAGAACAAGTCCATTAGGAAAAGCTGGAACAAAGGTCAAAATACTTCCAGTATCAAACAGTTTGAGGTTTTTATGCAAGAACCGTAAAACAAGTAATTCCACAAAACCTGACATAAAATTTACTTATTTCAATGAGTCAAAGCTTTGATTTTGCTTTCCAGTTCAATCCATTCACACCATTTGAAAATAAAAATGTGTTCCACCCTTTAGGGATGCACAGTTATAAATTAGGAAATTATGGTGTAATGTTCTCTACTGTATGCTTCTCATGCAGCAGTCAGCCTTTTTGTGGCACTTTATCTTTAGCGTAACTACAGCCCTTGATAGAATTCTGCAGGAGTCCCTGTAAAAAAATAGTGGTAATAATTTTTTTTCCTCCAAAACGCACGTAGGAATTCAAGAGTCAGCTATTTTAAAATTTATGAAAAGAAGCAGTAATTTAAATGTGAGATGGGAGCAATTTTATTCCCATTTCAACTAATGCTAATGTTCAGATTTTAGTTATTAAAATTAATTTGCTTCAATTATATTAAAATCAGTGGAATTGTGTGCCACTGTATTGATGAATAATAGCAATAAGCACTAAGTATGATGTTTGAAACCTGTATTCACTGTAAGCAGGAAGCATAAACATAACCACAAAGGCAAGAATAGGAAAAGGAAAAGAAAACTCATTCCTTTCATAGATGAAAGCAGAAAGCTACACACAAAAAATTGTAATCCAAAAAGTAAACTTCTGTCCACATTTTAGGTGAATTGTGTCCTTTGATACTAATCTGATATTCATGGACTTACCGAAGCCTGGCCAGATCTCAAACTCCATCTCCTACAAAGTTCTCTCATGTTCACCTTAAGACACAGAGCTCATCAAATTTTGCTGTGCACTACCTTTACATAAGGTAAAGCCAAAGAGTCTGTTTTCGCCCCGCACTGTTATTGCAAAAAGGCAGAGGAGACTTAACTTCCCAGCAAAACGTTTGGGGAGGGCTGCAGAGCAATACTTGGAAAAAATGTCTTCATCAACTTGGTAATCTTTAAAGGAGCTCTGATTGATTTTATTTACAAAAGGCTCACATGGATCTAGTTTTACTTGGGATTGGAAAGCATGTAATAGGAGACCATAAAGCTAATGGAGGTAAAATTCTTCAATATTATGATCGATGACAAACTACTTTACATTTATCTCAAGTGACTGTTTTTCTTTGAGCTGATTCTAAGCCCTTTATCTTCTAGATTTGCCTTCCTTTCTTTTTTTAATATGTTTATTGAATAATTAGAAAGTCTTCAATAGATCACAGAAAAGAAATGAGCTGGTAAAGTAGTTGTGCATTCAGGCAAATCCAACTGAAAACTGAAACCCCTCCTCATGGATGCAATGATCCTTTTCATTTCTGACATGGAATAGAACTGAATATATAGGAAAGACCTGCCACAGACCTAGTTAGCCCTGAGAAGACACTTTATTCGGTGAGAGCTATAACACAACATCAGGCACAGACTGTTTGAGGATGATATTACGGGCTAAGTAGTTGCATCATCTGTAGCATTCCATCTTGCTATCTTTTGAGCAGCAGCAGCACCCATAGAGATCCACATTACTGTGAGGTAGGAGCAGACCCCTGCAGATTTCAGTGGGAAAAAGATCACAGACATTATTAAAATACTTGTGATTTAGCTGTTGAGCAGGTGTTACATGACTTGGAAGATCTCAGCCCTGTAGTCTCAAGGTGCTACACCAAAGGCACAGCCATGGTTATATGCATCCTCACAGTCATCCACCCAGACTGAGCAGCAATTTCCCAGCCTTCCAGTGCTCCAGTAGAAACCATAGCAGTTCACTGAGCACAGTGCAGCTCTTCATCATTGACTTTGAATAATGTGAAGAATAAAATCCAGGATCACTGGATTCAAAGGCAGGAATGTTTACCATCTACAACTCAAGAGACTCTTGAGTTGTAAAGACACAGAACCAAATTGTGACAGTTCAATTTACCCAATTACTTATACAGCCTTGAAAGAATGCATGGTACTTAAAATACACAGGGTATGATACCAGTCAGAAAGTTTTCACTGGAAGACAACAGAACAGGAATAAACTTAGACTGCCAGAACGATTGAGAACTTGGTCTTGTATGTTTTCATACACCTGCAAGCCAAGAAAGCCTTTAGCCAAGGTAGTAGGCCAGAAATTAGAGTTTCAGAGCTTGGCATTCATTAACTAAATTGTGGTATTTTAGTTTAAAACAGTGTTTAAATATGCAGGTTGTTCCTAAGCAACATTAGTCCCTTAGTCCCTAAAGCTGAGAAAAGATCTGCTAGAATATAAGCATCCCCTTTGAAATTATCATTTATTGCACAGGGGTTTTCAGGCATGATAAATCATTCCAGTCCTTAAACTCGCATTTACCTCTATTTTTTGTTGCCCTTCTTCATGGTAGCCTTAGAAGAGTTCTCTTTAGGACTCCAGTATTATATTGTAAACTAATGCAGACCTTTTCTAGCATTTTCATTTACTTGTAGTGTGAGTTATGGACCCTTTCAATGATATCGAATGGCCAAATGATACAGGGTCAAACAGAATTTGCCAAAAGCTAATGCATACCATATGCAAGACTGCATACAAAACTTAACTGCTATCATTCTTCCACCATGTTTGGTTTTTTTTTTTTATCATCTTCTACCTTTGGAGAGGACAAGACAGTCAATAATACTGTGGGGGATTCATCACACAATAGGCAGGCCTTTTTCAAGCAAGGAGCTTGCTAATGAAAGTACTGCAGAATGATCTGTACATTTTAATGGACCTTGAACAAAGATTTGAGCTTTCCCTTTTTTTTTTTTTCCTTTTAAACACCACATGAATTTTTATTAGTATATTACTCCAGACTTGTTTTGAATACTTGGGAGTCACCTTCTTTGTTGGAGCCTGCATAATGGCAGAAAGGGCAAAGTGGAGTGGAATGAATAAATAAGGAAAGATTACATTGTATCTTGCAAGGACAGGAACTACAAATCAAGTTTTAGGGGTTGTTAGTTTTGGTCTTCACCCTCCCCCCAGTTTTTAGCCTTTTTTTTCTTTTTTTTTTTAAAACTTGTCAACACCTCATGCACTATTATGCATGGAAAACATCTGTCATACTTTGGGACTAGTGATTCATTTATTTTTTTGTATAGGATTACAGTTTGTTGTCAAGCATAAGCAATCTTGATAATTCAAGCTTTAAATTAAGTTTGCCTAGGGGTACCAAATAAGAGCTAATGACAACTTAATTACAGATGTCATTAAACATTTAACCTTATCATATTAAGTAAAGCCCATCCCACATTCTTGAGTTCAGCTGGCAACAGTCAGACAGGAGAAAAAATACACTCCTTGAGCATAAAGCCCAATATATCCCAAAAGAATAAGGGGTTTATGCAAACAAGAGTTAAGCTATACCACTGATACAGTCTACAAGTACGTAACCCTACTTCTTTGCATCTGGAATGTTCTTGTAGAAAGAGTCGACCTAAAACGCCAAAGCACTGAGCACTCTTGGCTAGCACTGATGCATGTGTGGAGTAAGATCCCTGGCATCCTACAGAATTAACTCCTGAGGTCATGGACAGGTAAGGCTCAGAGCTAGGCAATGATGTGCACCCTGACTTAAAAATTCCTTCAACGGGAAGAAATATTAAAAAAGGCAATTCGCTTTCAAGAGCATGTTGCACTTTCAGAGCCTGATGGGATCTCAGGATCAGGGGAGAGGAAGGAGGAAGAACACAAGGAAGTGGTTCAGCTTTTTAAATAATAATCCAGATCGCTAACATCCTGGCTGTCTCCATGACAACTGAGCTGGATTGCTTTTGAATGTGATTGTGGATTGCCAGTTTTTAACCCTCATGAATAAAAGGGCATTGGAGAAGCCCACTTACGTGGTTTCAAATCTGGTTTTCAACAGGGAAGTGATTTAGTGTACACATACTTTTACAAAATAGTATAAAAATTATTTTTTATTTATTATTTGATCCAATCAATGCAAAAGAGGTACTCCCAAAATGCTGAAATAAAATATTTTTCTGCAGAAGAACCAGCACTTGAACACGAAAATACCAGTAAATACAGGCTTAATTGTAACTTTTCCAAGAGTTTTTAGAAAGTCATTTTGCAGGCACCTGAAAAAGCAGCAATTGCCCAAGAATGAAATTCAAATATATAAACCCCACATATTAGGCACAAACAATATATGAGCTATAAACTGTATGAAGGTCAAACTACAGTATATTTGCCATATAGCCACAAACAAGTCCAAGCACCCTAAGTTTGTACCAGCAGTTAGTACAGTAGCCTTGTGTTCTACTAACAACAGGAGTCTGGGAAATTTTGGCCCATATTAATGCAAGCATCCACCTGTATGCCTCTGATTAAGAAATCAAGGTCACCTAGTCCCCAGCACCATGTTGTTTTTTTCAGCTCCCAAAGTCCTGGTGAAGAAAGGAAGAAAAAAACAGCAAGGGACCCTCTCACCCCTCCAGAGTACTAGGTAGAAAAGACGGTTTTGGCTAGGCACCATCCTGCCTTTGCAGCCTAAATTAAATTCAATACTTCTCTAAGCACATATAGCAATCCTGGAAGTGAAGGCAAACACAAGGCAAGTAAAATGAATACAGGAGCCACAAGGAGAAAGTGCATGCCTGACACATAGGATCAGATGAGCATATTAGGCAGGCAGACAACATGAGATGCAGAAATGAAGTCTAGGCATGCCGTGCTTTCTGGCAGCAGAAAAAGGACATTTTCCACAATCAATACAGAAGTACAGCCAGGCGGTGCTCCTCGGGATTGCCCTGTAACCACCCGGCTGAACTCTGCAGCGCATGGATCACCCAGTACTATATTGAACAAAGTTCCACAACATCACACCTGCATATTGCACAGGAAGAGAAGGGTAGCCCAAATGAAGCATCACTTACTATGAAGCACTTCTTAATAAAAAGTATCCCCACATATTATTAAAAATTCTGATAATGGATCATGTCACCAATAAAAGACACATTTCTTTCTTTGTACATGGCAACAATTGGTACCCATTTAAAAATATTATTAAAATATTAAATATTAATATTTTTGTCCTACACCATTTTCATTCCATTAGAGCTCAAATGAGTTCAATAGTATTACTGTTAATCTACATTAGTATAAATTGAAGAA
This sequence comes from Pandion haliaetus, assembly GCA_013401275.1. NCBI lineage: Eukaryota > Metazoa > Chordata > Aves > Accipitriformes > Pandionidae > Pandion > Pandion haliaetus. Next base: position 56,135 of record VYZV01044862.1, on the reverse strand, counting down.
TAACCAGGTCTGGAAGACTGATATGAAAAAAATTAGATGTGCAGCTGTGTTTTTTAAGATAATACTTTCTGAATTACAACAGACAACAGTACAGGGTAAATGTGGTCCCTCCCCCTGGCTATGTTAATATATTCCCTTGATTGTACTATACATGTCAAAATGTAGACTACCATAAGAGAACAGATTAAACTGCAGAGTTGTGAAAAGGTCCACAATCACTCATTTCAAGCTACAAGTGATGGAGCCACAAAAAAACATAACAGAAAAAAACCACCAAGACTATAACAAAGTAAACCCTTGAAGCTGAAGAGCACATTTTACTGTTTCTTTTTTAAATACATATTCAGAGATTTTAGTAAGTGCAGGTCAAATGCTAGAAGTTTCTGAGCATATTTGATGATGTATTACTTAGCCATTGGCACACCTAGCTAAAGAGGGCAGTAGATTCTCCATGAGAGGAAGACTTTAAGTAAGGTTAGAGCTAGATTTGACAAAATTCCCACATGAAGGATCCCTCCCCTCAAACAAGATTACTAACTTTGCCATCAAGTTTGTTGCTGCAGTCTGCTTCCTTTTACTTCAGGGACTGATTTAATGCATTTCTAAATATGTGGTGGCAAGAAATGTGAGACAACTAGAATAACATTTATTGTGGCAAGTAGTGCTCAGGCACACGTATAGCAGAATCCAGCCACAAGTCAGAGCAAGTATATTAGCAATGTGTCAGTCCTTGCTTTGCTCTAGCCATGTGTTAGCTATTGGAAATCTGCTTTGCAATCGAACGTTTTCTCCTTTAGGAAAGAACAGTAGTCCAGTTTTATCTCTTTAACTATCAAAAAGAACTAGTATCAAGCTTCTGGTTTGCCAGATTTTCATTTTAGCAATTCATTGAGCATCTCTCTTCCTTGGTTTCATGGAAATAGAGTTGGGATTTTTCTGACCCATGAACACAATCAAGATTCATAGCTATCCATCTTAACTTGGTCTTGACATTGATGGAAATTACCTCATTTCACTCCACTGACGTCAACGTTTCTGCAGCCATTTAAAAATCAGGTAGGGATCTGTCAGGCATAGTAACAGACTCCTGGTTTGCTTCAGCCGTGTAAACCAGATTCAAATAAGAGTCCATTATTTCATATCATAATTTATGAATTCAGTGTGAAAGGCCATTATCAGAAAACCCATAGAACATGATGTGGGCTGTGGTACATGTCCACATTGTGCTAATTCTGTCATCAGTATTTTATTAAATGCATATTAGCACCAGCCAAGTTTGCCTCACAGTCAATGATTTGGGGCAAAAGGGGAGAATATAGCAAAAATTAAAACATGCTATAAGCATCTTGTCAACTTTAACAAACTGCGATTAGCAAAACTGCCTTTTCTTGCTTCAAATGTGTCAGAATTTATGCTCTGTCTAGACACGCTACTTTTAAATCACTGCCATCACCACATGGCAGCCTCTCATTTTATACAACTGATAAGCAAAATATCCTTTGGCCTGTGCTGAGGGATGAGCAGCTGTAAGGGTTTGTGCTCCTCTTGCATCTCTCTGCAGCTTCACAGAAAGTCTATCTCTATTAAAAGATTTCAAGAAATCAAGCCCACTTTTCTCAAATGAATTAGCCTGAAAAAAATCCTCTATTAAAAATAATTGAAGATGCCACATAGCATTATTTAAGACTTCATTTATATTCCAATTACAGTTTGATAGATTCGCTTTATATGACATCTATGGATAACACTAAACCCCTTCATTTTCATCAAATACCACCTTAAAGTTGATGGAGCCTAACTGAAGTCCATGGTGTCACAAATTACATAGTACTTACCCTAGGAGTAGAATTACCCTAAAACTACAACAGAGATGTCCATACAGAACTGCCAGAAAAGCTCACACTTCTCTTAGGCTGCAAAAGGACTGTCAGCTCACAGCTGTTATAAATTCATGTGCTATTTTTCTGGCAGTTTTGCATATTAATTTGTGGTATTGATCATGCAGAGCACTGGGGTGTATAAGGGCTAGCTTTGAAAATGCAATCCATTCAAAATATTTTACCAATACCTGTCCCTTTTTAAACTTATATTGTGTTGTCCAGAGTTCTTGCTTATAATATTGGTTATTCTGTTAGTTTCTGCTATGACTTATTCTTACAGGTGTCTTAGAGCTATAAAATAGTATAACATTTCATCCACATCCCACATAGCAGCTTCATAAAGTCTGCCTTCTAATCTTGCTCATCAGGAATTACATAGCTCAGGTAAAACCTCAAGTAAAATGTCATCCCCAATTCTTTATTTGTTTTCAAGTGTCTCTTAATTAAAACATTGAGATGTGAAAAATGTCAAAATCACCTCTTCATAGAACCCTGAATACAGCTGTGATTAAAATGACAACTATTTATTTAAAATTTAATCAACAGCATGAACTCCTGAGGGTTGAAGCAGGAAGAAATGCACAAGACACACCCTAAGCACAATGCATCCTTTACAGGTTTTTCAAGGCTGCTGCTGCCCAGCAATTCTGCTGTTCAAGACTAAACAGACCAAGCAATCAGAGAACTAGAAGTCAGCAGCTGACATGGTCTGAAGTTGCTGATAGCTTGTTCTCCAGAAACTATGATTTAGTACAAGATTCATGGAATATCTAGCACCTGCATATTCTTGTCAAAATACAAACTGATTACTGCTTGAGTCTACCAGCAGCCTGAAACAACTGAGATATAGATGTGTGAATTTATCATAAAGACACATGTATCATTTTAAAGCTGTCGAGAACACACAGATTTAAAGAACAGCATTATTTGATTACCTGTAGATGAAACAAAGAAGGANNNATTCCCTGTAGATGAAACAAAGAAGGAATATCAAAACAGGAGTCTTGTCTGCTGTCACAGGTGGGTTGAGCTTGACAGGATTCAAGTATCAAACCCTCATAGCTAATTGGCATAGAGATAATGAGCAATTCAGGACAAAGGTGACATAGGAGCAGGCAAAGCTGCAGGAAGGAATACATGTCCTTCTTGAGCATGTGTACAGCCATTGACTAGCTCTCATTTATAGTCCTGTACCACAATATTGCAATAATCAGGCAATTTTTCAGCTACAACTCCCCTTACCCCATCTATTCTACAAAAAAATGTTAAACCAAAGAGCAATCAAGTCAGTCACTTATGTTTCCTCTATGAAAATATGGTATTGTAGCTTGAATATAGATATGTTAAAATTTAGTCCTGTAGCATTTTGCTTTAATTCAACAATGACTTCTGAATTACTATGAAATTCTTGACAACACAAGCTCTATTTCAAATACATCTATTAATGCTAACTGTATGAATGGCAGAGGTATTAACAGTGATTAACTGCTGATTGTTTTGCCTATCATGTTCATTTTGTTAACATGCGAGAACAACTGGCCTTATTAAAGCATGTTTTTGAGTCTCTAACTTCAGCCAGTAAATCAATATATTGTATTTTCTAGGATTGAGGAGTCTAAATAGTATCATACGATTCTCATGCAAGCAAACTAAGCATAAATAAGCTACTAAAGCAGACCATCAATTAAAGATATGAAAAAGCCCTTTATTAGCCCCAGTTTTAATATTGCTCACTTGGCTAGAATCCTAATAAACAAAGCAGGTGATCAGCAATTCCATTTAAGTAACACAAGTGCCATCCTCTTGCTGTTATGCTCCCCCACAAATAAAGCAAATATACTCATAGGTTGATCAGACAAAGGAAATGGTGTTCAAAAGCACAACTTTGATAATCAGAAATGAATTAATGTTCCTATTGTGCTTTAGAAAGCATCCCACAAATACTCTCAAAAATCAATTGAGCTGTGTTCATATCCAGTAAGCAGAGCACTTTACATTTAAAATTACCACTGCCCATTCCAACAGGAACAACTGCAATTAAAAGAGTGTTAAGAACAATCATAATCTGGTTCAGAATTAAATCCATCTTCACACCATGGTTAAGGATTGTAAATTAAATAGAAGATAACTTCCCACCTGTAAGATTTGTACTAGTACTTGTGCCATGATTCATTTAAAACAACAGGCTCATTTAGTACAAATTGATTAGAAATGCCCTGAAACCCCCCTCACCAAATACTTTCTGTATCTAGGACATTGCTCTGTTAGAATGAGAGATGCTAGCATATCTGAGGGTTACACACAGCCTTCCACAGCACACTAACCTATAGCAAAATAGTCCAGTAGCTTACACACAATAGCAGTTAAAGAGGTTAATAGCTATCCTACAGCTGATGCAAAGGACAAAGAGAGCTGCCATTCTTACTGGGAAAATAAGATGAGGTCAAAATAAACATGAATTACTCAATTTACAGGAGGTCAGAGTAGCCAATCTGAATGGTCCTTCTTGGCGTTAGGATCTATAAATTTTCTCATGCTTAGATTCAGTTTCCTCTGGCCTATATTCAAACTTGCTTGTAAATGGGTTTTTATTGTGTCAATGATCACACTAATAAATGGATAGAGTGCACAGGATAAGGTCTGGAACATCTTTTCTGTAACAGTCCACACAATTTGAGTTTATGTAGCCTGAGATGAGTTTATGTAGCCTGAGATGCTTAGTTACCTACACAAGAATATTTTCTTCAAGCAAACTCCAAGACAGTCAGAGATCCATAGATGCCTCCTTCAATCAAACGGAGCATAGGCGCCTTTAGATGCCTAATTTAGATAAGCATTCTTTGCAAGCCCAGCAATCCCACTGTCCTTG
>VYZV01044862.1:37655-51350 GCA_013401275.1 Pandion haliaetus | reverse complement strand
AAGGTAATGCCATAAAATTGATGGGATAGAAGTAGCCAGAGAGAAAGCAGAACAGCAATTCTGAAGCCAGGCCCTTGTGTCAACACAAGGGCTTTGTACTGGAAACACAAATGTGCTTAAGGTCTTTTTAGTAAAGTTAGTGCCTTCTCAGAAATACTGGTCAGAGGCAGGCAGGTTTTTCCTTCAGATCCATGATGGATACAAAGCAGAGAGATGAGGAAGACATTTACTGAATCATAGGCAGCTGGAAAAATCATATCATCCTTCTTTTAAGTCTGCTTTATAATTTTGTATCTATGGGGAGTAGCCTAATCTTCAGAGCACACTAGCCAGACCAGTTAAGACTCCATAAACATTACTTTGAAAAGGAGGCTGTCTCCCCTCTACTCTAGTAAACATCTACTCTAATATGATCACGTTTCAATGCAAAGAGGGAGGAATGAAAAAGGAGAATTCCTGTGTTTGATACATTTATAAATTTAAGTTTTAAGAAACCAGCATAAAAGGATGTAGCTCCACAAAGAATTTCAGCAGTAGGGAACAAGTTGATGTACAAAACCTTTCATCACTGCATAGCTAGGGGTCATTAACACGGAGGCCTCAGGCTAGGGCATTAATTGGCCTAGTTGTCTAAAAGTGAGAGATGTACAGAAGAAGTTTTCCATTGCTTATTTGAACAGTGTTAGGGTCTGTACCAGGTCTATGATTTGGAGTTTTAGCTTGGTGGGGGTTTTTGGGTGGTTTTTGGGGTGTTTTTTTGTTGTTTGTTTGGGGTTTTTTTATAGTCTACCTGTTTTTACCTATTGGAGTATGTCCTGCATTACAAGACAGCCACATGTGGGTCTGACAAACGGCACAACTGGATTTGTTGTTGCTCTTCACAATAATCAAGGTCAGAATTTACTGAACAGAAGTGCAAAATGTACTACTCCTCCTAGATAGATACAGGCCTATAAAAGCATGCATGGTGCTTCATAGCCATGGGACTGCAGGTTATCACTAGCACATATCTCTGGCAAGCAGGGCCTGCAGTTCTACACTCTTCATAAAGCTGTTGCTCATCAGCATGGAATAGGAAAATTGCTACGTGGAGACACTTCTGCTTTCTTTCCATTTAAGCTGTCGTAGTGAAGGTAACTGCAAAAAGTTAAGTTCACTGTTCTTACAGAAGTGATAATTTTTAAAGAATAACTTTCCAAAGTTTATTCCCTTCTGTAGTTCACTGTTCCCTCTCTTTCCTAATGATATTCCACCGAGACTCAAGAAAGGCAGGATTCAAAGCTGTTGGAGTGATAGATTTAAATGTCCAGTAGCTTGCAAATTCTAAAGATACAGACATGGTTCCCAGACACTGCTGAAATGGGAGGATTACCTTGCTTTTCAGGAGATTCACTCAGCATTTCACCTTATTCCTAGAAGGCTTAAAGGCATTAGGACTTAACACTGTATCATCATTAGGCATGGAACAGTGAATTTTTTTAAGGTTGCTATCAGTTATCTTCCCCTCCTTCTTAGAAATGTAAAGTTAGGTTCATTACCAATGTGACTTAGACAAATTCACTTGAAGCATTAGAAGACAAGTCAACATGAAGTTTAAAGTGGGCCCAAGACTGATATTAGAGAGGGTGTTGCCTGAGAAAGGCTGCTGGACAGGCCCACTTTGTTCACTGTAATAGAGCATGAAGAAAATTAAATTCACTATTGATAGAAGTAACTTCATTTACATTCTAAAGTGTTAAGTCTGAGCATATAGTAAGTGTAATTGAACTTACGGGAGGTGGCTGCAAGGAACATGAGAATAATCACAGACTAATTTAAAAATAGCTGCCAGTGCTCCTGTGAAGGAAACAATGGTCTTATACTAAGATACATAACTGACACAGGAGAACAAGAGACTATGAAAACTGAATGGGTGACATGATTTCCAGGAAACTCTCCAAACCAGTTTCTCCTTTATATCCTAGTCCAGCTTTCCTTAGAGTACTTCTTCTAAAAAAAAGTCAAATGAAGCAAGAAAGGAAAAAAGAGGAAAAAAAAAAGTCAGAAGTACAAGGGTTAGAGCTTGGCTTATTAGGAAATTGGAGTAGAAAGAGAAACAGTGCCCAGCATAGACAACATACAACACGGAACTCAGAATTTGCTAGGACCTTAATCAGCAGAGATATTTACACTGCCACAAAAGTCTTTCACTTGTTTCACTGAATTCTCTCTCATTCAAAAGCAATTACAGCAAAAGAACCAGAAATAAGATACAAAGAACAGTTAACTTTTTTTTTTAAATGCATTGGTACACTGGGATGCAAAGCAGCCAGTCAAACTGCAAGCAAGAACAGTACTAAGCAAGAAGAAGGAAAAGACATTTACTTTGGAGTAAATGATGTTTTTAAATTGCCCATCTTTCAAGAAACTTTAAGGATGACAAATTCTCCAATAGCATATTCCTTTATCATCCTTGCCCTTGTTAATTCTTCAGAAATACCCTCTAAGACAGAAAGTTGTCAGATGAGCCAAAAACTAATGGCAGACAGCTCTATTGTGCGAGTCATTTGATGTGCTACCGCTATCCATTCTGGATCTGCCCCACAAAAAAAAAAACGCACAAATGGGGGGCATAGTCATTCCAATAACGTAAATGTAGACATGAGCATTTATTGCATCTTGTAGGCAAGGGAGGGAACAAGATAGCTGAGCACAAGCACTAGTATTGCTGCCTGTAAGTGCTAGACCACTCACACCCAGATAAATATGGCACAGTCTTGAGTCATTGCCTTTCAGCCTACTTGGCTGAATCAGTTCATTATCACAGTTTACTTGAGTACCTAATAAAATTACAGCATTTATGAAAGGTACCATGCATCTACACTTCCCACAGAGTACATGTTTTCATCCAAGAAAAGGCTATGTTAAAGCCTTATGATAACACAAATGTAAAGAAATCTTTTACAATTTGAGCAGGAAAAGATATGTAGGTAATTTTATCAGGCTTTAAAAAAAAAAAAAAAAAAAAAAAAAAGATTCTCTTGGAGAAGTAAGTTGCAGTGATATTTAGAATGTGTTGGCCAATTGAGTGGGTTTGCAAAATATAGACAGATGGCAATGGATTACCCAAATGTTTCATTGTGGGAAGCCAGCCATTTGCTGTGCCTCCAACATGATTGTTTCTAAGATCCTATCCCACTCGATTCCCCTACAGCTCACATATCACCTGCTGCCCTACTATGGGTCTATATGGTATGAAGAAGAATGTTGTGGGTGACCACTGTTCTATCATCTATGGGAACAGAAGCGACTTGTGTGGGAAATCCTATGCATACAGTTTTCAGGACTATGCGTGAGTATGAGTGGTGAAGTCCCATTTGCTCTGAAGTCACTGGAAGTTGGCATAATCTTGAAATCACCTATTTGAAGAAATTCTCGGTGCCCTGGGTGATTTCTGATTTTTTCCAAGCATGAGGCAAATCAGGCCAACAACTACTCAGAATTGTCTAGAAGCCCTAGTGTCCCTGGTTCTTCACTCAAAGTGATGCCAGACTGGAACTAGATTAAAGGGGAAGCATAAAACTACATCCTGGGCATGGCTAAGACACAAAGGAGTGCAAATCACAACAGTAATGAAAAAAACTTTCCAGGATGACCATCACTCAAAAGGCAGTTAATGCATCCACTGTCTAGGAACAGAAACTCCCAGGCAATGCCATTTTGGGAACCAAAATCTTTGTCGCTGCTCTAAAGCAGCCTCTTTAAACAAATGTATTTTCAAGAAAAATGTGAACTGATATTCCAATATTCGTATCTGGTTCTCTTCCACTGCAGCACCAAAGAGGTTAATTTCCAAGGCTGACTGATGGTATAACTCAGCTAAAACTTTGAAGTGGACTGTTCTTCACTTCCTCCTTTCCTTTAAATAGACAGACCAAAAGACAGGAAAAAGTTCCCAGTCTCTAAAGCCACATTTTATTACAAAATACAAAAATAATAAAGTAGAAGATAAGTCCTTAAATATAAAGAAGTCTCGGGTCTGCTGAGGGAGATGAAGTAAACAAAAGGCTCAGAAACAACCCCCTCCAACAGCACCAGGAAGGATGACAAGTCCCTCCTGTCTTGCTTTGCAGCACAGTGTGCCTCCAGGTGTTGCTTTAGGTTGGCTTTGTGACCTGAGCTGATGCCCAAGTCCCTCTCGGGTGTCACAGTCTCTCCTTCCAGCAGACTCCCTGCATGACACCACTGTCTCTCCAGCCCGCCTGTCCCCTCACCTTTCCCAGAGCTTCCCTTCCCTCCTCCGCCAGGGTGACCCAGAGCACAGCCCGCAGGACAAAGCGAATGCAAGTATTTTCTCTCACTGCCAGCTGCACCCTCTCAAAAAAAATACTTATGGTTTAGTGAGCTGTGAACCAACCACTATACCGCTAGTCCGAGACAAATTTATAAATGTTGCTGCAAAAGCATGACAAACAGACTTCCCTTCTCAAGACTGCATCCATTTACATCCTCATTATATCCTTACCTACTTGATTTTCCCCAGGTTTTCCACACAAGCTCATGTTGCCAACTCACTGCAGTAACTGTGCTTTGCCAGAGCTGCTGCAGCCAGACTTGAGTTCTTTGTGCAGTTTGTTCTGCAAATTTCTTCCTCTAAATGTGGCTCTTACCATGTTCCGGCAACATTTTATGTTTGGACTGCCACTCATTCCTCACCTGCTTCCTGCAGCCATAATAGGCCACACTCGGGCATGTTCAATTTCTTCCCCATAACACTGAATAGTTCACTTATATGCCTTAAAATACCGTGGCTACTTAAAAGTTTTCGGTTAGAGCTGTGAACAAACCACACAGGACATTGTTCCTCATGTCCCTGTCCTTTGCCATCTCCAAGTTACAGCAATGAACAACTGATGAGCCCGGAGAAGTTCAGGGAAGGTGGCATCGCTGCTCTGGAAGCCAGGCTTCTGTAAAACACAACCTGCCATGCAACAGAGCTCATGGAAAAATGGCATTAGTCTATTTTTGTATCTGTACAGATAAGCTCAGTCAGTTTATATCTTCTTCATAGTACTAGCATTTCTACAATGTAGATGTAGTCTCAGCTTCAGACAAAAGTCACACAGACTGGTACCCCATTCTCTTTTTTTATTCCTTATATTCACATATAACAACGAAGGTGGAAAGAGACTGTCAAATGCAATAGGAAATCAGGAAAAACAGCTTTACATTTCAATTACTTTTACATATCATTAGGACTGCTTTGCAAACATCTCCCTTGCAACTTCAGGAAACCATTTAAATCACCACCTTCCAAGAGTACTAATTCAGACATTCCTACAGCCAGGTATTCCTGGTGTGACCATCTTTGTGTTAAACCACTGAAATTCTGAGTGATTCATTTAGAACAGCTAAGCTATAAATCTATTGTTGCATCAAGGGGTTTCTTGTTAAAAAAGAAAAGGCTTGTTTTTCTCTCTTGATATGACTGAGCACTGGGATCCTTTAGTCTAGATAATTAACATACCAGTATAAATCTATTTTTTGCCAGTCAGTTTCATTCATGATCCCTGTGACACAATACAACAATCGGGAAATTTCAGAATAAAACTGTCAGTCAATTCAAACAAACTTTAAAGAATTACAGAACAGTAAAGATGCATAAAGTGTTGGATTATAAAATGATTTTTTTAAAGGAGTTCTGAATGTGCAAACATTATTAAAAACAACAGATGTGCAGCTATTTTATGCAACATATGAAACATTTTGCCTTTGACAAGATTAATGCGAGGGCTGAGACTTTCATACAAGCAAGACCAAAAAGCCTTACTATGAAAATGTCAGCTCCACTGCAATAACAACCAAATATCTGAAATATTCTATACTTTGGAAAGGACAAACTAAGTTGAAGATACTGAACTAACCATTGCCAGTTTTGAATGTGATGGGGTTGAAATGGATCACCTTTTCCACAGTGCTTCAAATTTCACTGGATTGTGCCCTATGCTCTTTGGTCACGTAGGCAAACAGCCACATTCACCTCCTTTGACCTTTGTCAATGGTATCAGAGGCCACATTGCCATGTTTTTACCCATGTTGCAGTTAATCAGATGAAGAGGATCATTAGGTTAATTAGGAGAACAAGGCTCACTAATGGTAATAAGCAACAGATTGCACAGAGCTGGCTGCATTGGATAAAATATAGTGGCAGCTATTGGCATGGAGTATCCACAATTATTTAAATCAGCCTTGGTTGAAGAAAGAGTAAAGTCCAGTCTAGTAAAGCACATAACCCATAGACAGCCATCCTGACCTCAATACTCACGTGCCAAAGCCTGGCCTGAAAAGAATTCTTGAAAAAGAGTACAAACGACAACTTTGTTCTGCAAACCTCTTCATAACTTGGAGACACCTCCATTACATTTCATATCCAAAATTTATAGTCTGAAGTTATCTCAAGGAGAAATTAAAAGTTGCCTGATTTACCATGTGCAGCTCAGCTTTGACTCAGACTCTATTCTTGATCATTACATTATGCAAACTACTTCATAAAGCTCCATAATCCCCTTAATGCAGCCCACACTGGTTTAAAAATTAAAAAATCACTATTGTTTCCATTATCCTTTTAATTGGATGATGGCATGACTAATATACAATATAAAAGTCAACTATTTAATCACACATAATCATACTGTTTTACATTTTATTCATGCCAGGTATTTCTAAATTCAGATGTTATATTGTCAATTAACATAAAATGTATAGCTTTTCAGACACACATTAACCCTAAATCAGTAAAATATTGAAAGATGATTGAAATGCATGGTAGGAATGCAGTGTAAAAATAAATAATTGCACACATGACACTAGATGTTCTAAACATTTTGTGTCAGATTGTGATTCCTCTATGCATGTGAGAGAAACAGAAAGAACATGACGAGCATTCACCCTACTAACAAGGCTTGTTGCATTGGCATCAGCTGCAACACTCCTGGGAAACCAAAAAAATTCCTTTCTGCTTCTCTACAAGAGGGTGAAGGAAGAAAAGAATGACAAGACCTTCTACTCAGCAGCACATAAGCATCTGCCTTAATAAATGATTTGATGATCTGATTCCTATGCTGAATTGAGCACTGTATACTGTTGCAGAAAAATAGGTATCGGAAACTCCTCTGGCGATGTTCACTCTTCAAGAGAAATTCTTTCTTTCTAGCTCAAGCAATTCCCCCATGCAATATTACATTGATTCTGTAAAGGTGTCATCTGGTATTTTATAGTATTTAAGTGACTGACTACATAAATTATTTGCTTGGATAAAGAACTGCACATGCATTGTAGCAGACAATATCAAAACAGTACAAAAATATCCAAGATAAAGGTACACAGGCAGTTTCTTTCTGGATTGTCAAAGGAGAGGCTAAATGGTAAGTTCTTGGTTAATGCTCAAGTGTCTTGTCTGAGTCATTTTCTGAAGCATCTCAACCAGAGCTGCTCATTAATTTTTAAATAATTCTTAATAAATATTAATTTGCTAGTCATTTTGTGGAAAAAAGTTATGTGATTTTTTTTCTTTTGTTGTTCTGATGAAAATTCTGTTTTGGCAGAAAAAAACCAAAAAGTTTTAAGTTGCTGAAAAGTCATGTTTTGACATTTTATAACAGATTTCTTCATTTAGACTTCAGAATTATAGAATATTTTTAATCTTTGTTCCAAATGTAAAAGGTCAATATTTCAGTGACATGTCTTGATTAACCTGGTGCGTACTTTTTTAGATTCAGTTCACAAACCATTCAAAGGTTTGAACCTTATAGCCCTGCTCTGAGAAAAGAAACGTCTTCCTAAAAGCTCTGATGTTCATTAGACAGAAAAGCTTTTTATTACTCATTCTAGTTCCAGTCCATATTCATATTCCCCCTTTAAAGATTCACTTACCTATTTTCCTCGTGGTGAACTATTCATGGATTGCAATTTATGCAAAGGAATTAGTTTAAACAGAACATTTCAAAGTTACTATAAAATATGGCAAACCATTTGAATGGTAGCGAGAACACTGAATCTATAGAGAACTCATTTATTTGGGAGAACAATGTATGAAACATCTGAAACACTCCAGTATTTAATAAGAGAAAGTTGACTTTTAAGTATTGGAATACAGCTTGGAGTAAGGGAAAGAAGGTAATATTTTTCATAATGAAGTAAAAATAAATTACATGCTATTTAAATTGTAAAGCCATTACAGAAAGCAGTAGTTATTCATGTCTATATAACACAGTTATTAGAAAAAAAAAGTAGTAATTGGCTCTGTTATTAGAAATAACTAGTAATTGGCTGAGCCGTAATGTTCCAAAGCAATCAGATGAAGTCAGTATTCTCCTAAATTAAATAGCTGCCACCTACAAAACAGATACAAAACCACATCAGATGTGTAGAATCAAAGTGTAATCTGAAACAAAACAGGAAAACCAAAACACATTATTGAGAAAAGAAGACTGCTGAAGACCAGAAATGCCAAGAGTCTGCCATATTTGCTAAACACAGTTTGTAGAGTAGTTAAGAGCCCCCCAGTCCATCACACTGAGAAATAAACAAAGCTTAGATGTCACCAGAACTAAAAGAATCAACTACATAGATGGAGCTGCCATTTAACAAAAAACCAACAAACAAACAAACAAAAAGTTTGATTGGGTTAGGGTTACCAAAAAAATACTAGGTATTTCTAAAAGAAATGGTGGAGGTTTGGGGGGTTTATTTTTTGCAATAATTGCATAGCATAGCACATGTAGTTTGGTTTTGAAAGGTTTTGTACAATTAGGTGAGAATTGCTTTGTGAAGAAAAGGTTTATCCTTCATCTGTAAGATATTGTGGTTAAAGTCTGGTAATAGCTCTGCAGAAGCTATGAAAGCTGTTGTACTTTATATGCTGTAGTTGTGCTGGAAGTTACAGCCTGGTTCCAAGAATTACTACATGAAATCTACAGCCTGTGTTATACAGGAAGTCAGACAAGATGATCATACTGGTCCCCTCGGTTCTTAAAGCCTATGAGCAGATGGAAATGGCAAAAGCTATGGAGTTTCATAGTTCAGATTTTGCCCTGACATGAATATGTAACACAGCCTATGCTTACACCTCTGTAGACTAGGACCAAGGTATGGTAGCCCACATTCTGGTAAGTGAAAACAGGGCTCATAGTAGGTGATTATATTCCTGTACACCACCAGCATTGTTTACAAACTAGACCCAGAAGCTAGGATTCTCCTTTCTTTTTTGATCCCAGTACAGAAGGTTTCAGGTATAGGTGGACATAAGAGAGCCCAGGTCAGGCCCTCTGGTTGCAAGGCCACATCAGTGACCAGTCAGAGCTTCCCATCACACAGAGGTTACAAATGAGCTACATTCCAACCCAATTCTGCCCTACCCTCTGAACAGACTGAAGGAAGAAAAGGAAATTTTCTGGTGCTTCTGTCTGCACTCATTCATCTCCTCCTCAGTCTGGTGCACTCCCTGCTCCCCATGTTCCCCGTCAACTGCTTTAATCGTCTCTCAAAAGGTAGGTGAAATAATTGAACTTTTGAGCTTTTGCACAGATCAGCAACCTCTAGCAATGTCCTTATCAATGCAGAGGCAAAATAGCTTCCACAAAGTATTAAAAAAACCAAACAAAACCAAAAAAACCCAAACAAACCAGACCCACTGCAATAGGGTTCCTGTCCTGAAGGTAAGTTGCAGAAGCTTGGATGAATATTGACACAGTGCCCGAGAAGGAATAAAAGCCTTCCCTGAGACTGAAACAAATGAGTGTCAGCACCACCATGGCATGAAGGAATATATATAATTCTTTACTCATATTTCTTCTCTTTCAAGTGGGTGAAAAGTGGCCCTCAGCATCCTTAAGTACCTTTGTATACAGTTTCTGTTTGCTCATTTGGTTTTATAGGTAGGGTGATTTTTAGAGTTCTAATGTGTTTTGTAGATGCAATAAATCTAAATAAGTATTCATAAAGACCTCTGTTTCCCCAGGATTACTCCTTTTTACATGCCTGCATGATCTCTACCAGAATCATTTTACCTTCATTAGTATCTTCTGTACAATGCTACCATGTAGTGTTGTTTAAGAACTACATATATCATGGACTTCTCCCATCTAAAATATGAGTAAAATCAGCATGGCATTACCCATGTTGAATCACAGATGGCTTAAAACTGGACCTTGTTGAAAAGACAGCTTTTCTCACAGGTTCTAGAAGTTATTAGAGTATTTTTTTAGCTTAACAATAAGAACAGATTCAGCTTTGAGTTCCAGACACTGTGTTTGGTAGGTTTTGCTTTTGTTTTGTCAAGATCAATTTAAAAGTATATTTAATTTTTTAAAAATTTACAGTTTACTCCATAGACGTTTTCCTTTCTTTCTGTTTCTTGCTTTGCAAAGTCTGTTGAAATAAGATTAGTAAGATTTTTGGTAGGGAAAAAATAATGTAGAATAACACGCACAGTTACATAGAAACAGACCAAAAAAATACTTTGGGTTTGGTAAACAAGCACTGAAATCAAGTCTGCCTCAGCATGAAAAATACATGCGAGCTTTTAATAGAAAGGAACTCAGATTTCCCTGTTTATGTAATACAAAGTTAATGCCAAAAAGAAAAAAAAAATTGATACCACTTCAATGTGAATCAACACCAGACAGCGCCAGCAACTCTTAGTTCACATTTCAAGCATTCTAGGGCTCCTATGAGCTGCTGAACTGGCATTTTTCAAGAGTGGTATCACTTTAGCAGTCCTGCTGGGAATAGCATCCAGAGCCTACAGGAGATATCTGAAAAGCCACCTAGCAAGTATCTCATCATATTGAGATAAAAAGGAATTTGGGTGGCTTAGGCTTGCCTTTGCCCAGGACATTCACTGTGAATTCAACAGTTTATTTTGGTTTGGTTTTCAGGTTTTGCATAAATTCTTCTGTGTCTTGTGCTTCTTTCCCTCTCTTTCCTTAACCTGGGGCAGAGGCTGCTACAGGGTCTCAGCACTACTGTTCCTCTGGGATTTTCAAGGAATTTACCACACAGTAGATATTCACATCTATTTAAAACATATCTTACTATGCCCAGCATCAGTAAATACATTGGTCCATCTTGCATCACTCTGACTTGCTAGCTTTCTAGATGCTCTTTCATTCATAAAGATGCCATAGATGTTCACAAGTCTGGTTTCAGAGCTAAGGAGAAATCTCATTTCTTTATGCATACTTCTGAAAGTTTAATTTCACTGTCAATTTTTGGCACTATTTCCCATAAGGCATCAGGGGCACATGAAAGCAGCTAAATGGGGCATGGTGGATTTAGTATGTACTTCTGTGTATAACTTTTGTGAAAGCCATTAAAACACCAACAGAAAAGTCAGTTTCCTATGGTATGCCCATGCTACGGGAGTGCTTTGTTTCTACTAGAGAAAAAGGAAAGGAGAAAGAGTGCCCATGTCTCAGACTGATATTCTGAAAGGGACCTTTCTTCAACTGAAAATAGAGGACATCTTTGAAAAAAGCAGTTTTTGAAATTAATGTCTGAGCTTTCAGAGGAATAAGGGTTAATTTTTCTATTAATTTTTCAAGTCAAACTGTTTCATGTATTCAGGACAATTGCAGAAATAACTATTGTTAATGAAGCTTATTAGAGTCACATTTAAGGGCCAGTCATGAATAGATACAATTGTGTTATGCATACAGGGTGGTGAAGTATTCCTGCCCTGAAGACATTCTGTAAAGGGAAAAAATGGAAGTACGTGAATTGACTCTGACAAACATCAGGTTTCTCAGGTGCAGGGAAGAGTTAGTATAGACCTGGTAAAGGAAGGGGGCAGGGCTGGGGGGGCGGAAACCAACAGGAAAATCTAAGTGAAACGGAACTGAAGAAAGAGTTGGCACGACATGGGAAAATATTAAGGCAATACTCAAGCAAACAGTCAAGAACTGGGTAAAGTCCTGTCTGAGCTGCAGGAGGCCCTGCCTGGTTGCTTCTGCTGCTGCTCCTTCCAGCTGGGGTCTGTCAGGCTTTCCTCTGAGCAACAACAACAAAGCAGTGAAAGGAGCACAACACAGCCTCCTATCCAGAAAGGATATTACCCAAGTTAGCGTTAGGAAATCATAAAGCATATGCATGATGAAAATACCACATATGCTTCTCCTGTAGTTTATAAGGTATCTATACTAGTCAGAGACACTGAGTAGTATGAGCAGATTTCAAAGAACCAGCTTGGCTGGCTTCTGTACAGAACTGCAATTGCCCAAGTACTCCTTCATTCCAAAGGAGAAAGGATTCCTCCTACTGTTCCAGGCACAACTCAGAACAAATAATTCAAAAAATATACATACTATATGAATCAAAATGATTCTTCTCCTTCAATGGATCCCTAAAGCACCTGTACACTGAGTGCAGAAACCTCTCTTCATTCCAAGGGTGGATGTGTTTGCAGGCAGGTAAAGTCTCAGCAACTTGCTAATGCAGTAAATTATACAGTGGAAAAAAAATGAGGGTGACAGCATCCAGCTGTAGCAGCAGGCACACAAAATGTAGGTAAACAGTTTAATTACCCAAACATTGTCAGCTCCACAGAGAAATTGATGAAAGATTAAATTTCCTATTTAATCCCCTTACATTTCCCCCATATGAACATTTGCCTCCCAGAAGTACAACTCTATTAAGTAAACACAAATACAGCCTGACCATTCTTCCTCAGCTTCACTTCCCTTCAAATCAACCTTACACCATCTCTAGCCTTTCTCCTTATCTTTTGGATGAACAAATATGTTTGAGGTAAATCAGATTTCCTTTTTCTGCTATGCAGTGAAGTCAAGGGGAAATCAGTCTCTGCGGAAGCTCTTTGCAGCTCACAAATAGGAGTTTAAGGCTTAAATAATCATACATCCTCCAAAACTCAGAAGTGCCACATGACCTATGGCAGCCACAGGCTTTGATTTGGTTTCGGTTATAATGGCAACAGCAAGGCTTCTAGCAACTTCAACTGAAACACAATCATTTCCACTGCCTTGCCCCTCCCAAGCTACTGCCACCTCCAAGAGGTCTGTCCTTTGTACATCTTGCCATTTGCTATAGTTGCTTTCCCATGGTTCCTATCAAACAGCAGCAGGTTGCACACTGTAAGCGGAGCCAATTGTTCAGAAGAAACAAGGCTTATGGCAAAGTTTCTGCCAAACTGAAGAAGCAGATTTTACTATTCAAATGGCAATTGCAGCAATCTTTAAAGAGAAGTTGTTGACAAGCTTTAGGCAAAGTAAAAACAGGCAGAAGAAAGCAATTAATTTATTATTTAGCCCTGTAAGGAACACTGTATAGGTAATGGCCCATTGTAAGCATGAATAATACTGAAGCTGCAAGCAACATGGTTTAATTTTAACATTCTACAGCCTTTTTTAATCAATCTTATTGATGTTCATCATATCCATAAAGCTCAAAAGAATGGGTTTACTAAACTTAAGGAAAATATAAGATCTCATTTTGCGCCTTTCAGTTTCTTCATTATGTTTCCATAATGTCGTCAGTGTAATATATTTCACCCTTTTGCCTCTGTTTTAGCATTCATTTTTTTGATTCTGCTGTGATCATATCTGGTTCTTTGAAGCAATGAGATGAGTTATGAATACTGCTTTAACTGCACTACCATATCCAGGAGAGGAGTATGATGTGCTGAGAGGAAAAAAAAAAAAA
>VYZV01044862.1:13220-37629 GCA_013401275.1 Pandion haliaetus | reverse complement strand
AAATTACCTGCTTTAGGACTGGGAAGTCAACACTCTGAAGCAGAATACCTTACCATCTGGCATACTGGCCTAAAGGAGTTGCTCTCACTGTTAATGTCCCACAACAGGTGGAACTGGTAGAAATGGCTGTAAGACCCACATGGCTTTGAGGGAAGACTTTAGCCAAAGATTTGCCAATTTAGCAACAGGTTACACTCTGCTGAAGTCTGCAGTATAAAATGAGATCCAGAGAACTGCATTATTTCTAGGACAGAGAGGTCAAAGAATATTACATCTGCAAGCCTCAAACATTGGGACAGAGCTATTGAACAGCCACATGGCTGGTCCTGTAACAGTATCAGGAGCGTGCTGACTACCTCTGGACAAAGACTGCAAGTTAAAAGTTTATTTAAGCCAGTTCTTCCCCAGAAGATACACAATGTTGTAGTCTAACAAGCATAGGGTAGATCAGCAAGCTGCAATGGGCAAGATCACCATTGCATGCTCTTCTGAGCCAGCATTTCACTCTAGTTGACGGTTTTAACTACAGTTTCCAAGATGGAACAGCTCCACTGGAGGCACTTAGATATTTTGTTTATGACTAGCTCATTGAAAAAAGAAAAGTCCAAATACCTACTCCAAATCAGGCAGAAAAGGAATTTAAACTGGTGACACTTAAGCCACTGGGCTAGAGCAGTGAGGAAGAGCTTTGGAAAGACACTTTGCCAAAGTGTCTTTCAAAGCTAGGTGGGAAAACAAGACTTCTTACTGTGCTAGGGCTCATCCCATGTTCTCATGTCTTCTTTCTAAATGCCACCCTCCTCTCTCAAAACCAAGAGGGATCACTGCACAAGAGCTGAGATTTAATTAAGAAAATAAACAAAGTTTAAGAACTGAAATATACTGAACTTTGTCAAAGTTTTCTGCATGAATAGAATATCAGAATCATTTTGAATTTCCTTGCAATAGATACAATAACAAAGGGAAAGAAACAGAAACAAAACAAATGAAGATGCACACACAGGGAATTGTTGATCTGATGGATTTTGTTTTACTTGAAAAGTTTGTGGGTTACCTGCAAAGTTTTCAAAGTCATCACTAAGCATCTTAAATGAAATTATTCAAAAGTTGTTTGTAACCACATGCTTGCCCTCAATCTGCCTCATCTTAGTTTGTAATTCCTTGGGGAGAATGACACTTTTTTTTTGTAAACAAAAAAGCAGAAAACAATGGCTTGGAATCTTGCCACTTTCTTATTAAAAATGAGTATCTACACCCAACTAGTTGTGTGCAGACAAAAAAATCTGTGAATATATAATTTGAAGCACAACAGCACGCAAATATATTCAACAATTCATCTTGCTTAAGCTGCCTAAGGAAAAAGGCACACTAAACAAAAAGTGTGCAAAGCATTCCAAATGCATCCTGCTATGTTTGCAATGATCGCTTAAAAAAAAAACAGTGTAAAGGATGAGAATCAGATTACTCATTTCATAATGACTGTAAAACAGTGATCCAAAAAGAATGAGAACACATTTAGGTGTTCACCATCAGTGCTGCTTACAACAACTTCAGCAGCAGCTGCCTACCCACCTACTTCTCCAAGACCCTGTACATCAATCCATACAGCCCAACCATGAAAGGTAGGAATGAACACCTAGGGGAAAGAAGAAAAAGGCAGGAACTGTTTAGCCTAGCAAAAAAGTTCACAGGTAACTACAGCCTAACAAACTACAGACAAAATACTAAACCCCTAAATGCACATTTGAGTAATTTAAGTCATCCAGATCTTCAAGTTAATTTGCTTCCATGTAAGTTTAAATTAATAAGATTAACTGGCAGATTTTTCCCATTGCTTAATGACTTTTAAAGAAACATCATGAAGTTTTAAGTTTTATTTTCTTTGCTAAATCAGGTATTGAGTCTATTTTTCAATAGATAATATAGTGAATTATGTAGAATTATAAGCTTTCCATATTAGACAATTAACAGTTTTACAGATTAGCCTTCCTTGTCGTAGAAGCACACAGGCATAGCCCAGTGTCTTTGGTGTAACACACACTTATCCAGATAAAAAAAAAAAAAAAAAAAAAAAACAAACACATACACATTTCCAGACTACTAGGTCCCAAGAACTAGTGCCTATCTGTCCTGGGTTCAGCCCAGCCGCTAACAAAGCACCATGCAGCCGCTCGCTCACTCCTCCCGGTCCCCTCCAGTGGGATGGGGAGCAGAATCAGAAAGGAGAAAAGAAAAAAAAACCTGGAACCTCGTGGATGGAGATAAGGACAGTTTACTGGGACAACACAAAAAGAGAAGTTACAACAACGGTACTAATAAAAGAACACACAAAACGAGTGATGCACAGTGCAACTGCTCACCACCCCAAACCTGACACTTTGCCACTTCCCCACCGAGAGCCCAGAGCTCCCCCCGGCCCACTCCCCATTTACATACTGAGCATGATGTCACATGGTATGGAATAGCTCCTTGGCTAGCTCAGGTTAGCTGTCCTGGCTGTGCACCCTCCCAGGTTCCTGTGAAAATTAACTCTAACCCAACTTAACCCAGGACACTATCAAAGCTCAGTTAGGAAACCGAGCTTTGGATAAGCCTTAATGAAAGTTGTTTATATCCTGTTCAAGCTTTTTACTTACTCTCAGGAATCCAACTGTTGCATAACATTTATATACCTGTTACCTTTCGTAAGTAACCAGGTAAGTCCTCAGAGACCTAAGCAGCAATGTTCAAACGTGTGCCACATCCACGCTCTCATAACTAGGAAGGAAATCCAAAAGTGACCAGAGTCAGGTAACTCCTATCACTTTCTACTGTGGCTTATCATATAGGAGTGAAATGTTCTCAAAACTTCACAGGAACTGTTCCTATTTAATCAAAATGCATTACAGTTCCCAAGACTTAAGTATTCAGCACACATTTTCAAGAAATCTTTCTCGTTTAAGGCAGATGTTTGTAAGAAGGTTTTTCATTTGGATAAAGGTCACTAGCTAGAGTTGGACAGGTCATTCTGTGCCACACAGCAAATTGTTTCTTTGACTCCACACAAGATTTAATATCCTGTGAATCAAAGCATAACATGCTTTTTGTTTGCTTACAAAGAGCTTTATCACAAGCACATGCCAGTGATTACTAGTAGAACAGACTGTAACTACAGTGAGACAGACAAACCTCTTTGTCCTAGGAGCTCCAGGCAGTGAGCAGCATCTACTTAGTCATAGCATAGGAAAGAAAAGTGATGACTTTGACTGTAACAGTAGGATGTCCTTCCTCTTTTGCTTATAATGTCACTTCTGCTTTTGTCCCTCTAGGCATTTTCCCAGTTCCCCACCTCAGTAACCAGAGACAAAAACCAGAAGTACCCAACTGCCAGGGTACCTGTTTCAACCAACATTTCCCCTTCTGTCACCATTCCATAGCTCTAACCAAAGAACACCATTCACAGTTGGGACAGCTGGGTCTGTACATGACACAGGTAAAATAACCAGGCATGAGATTCTTCTTGCTTGCTTCATGACCTTAATGTACAAGTCTAGTTAGCCCTGTGAGCCACAGAAGCATAGTAAGTTGGGCCTACAAAATGTAAACGGATTTCATGTGTGCCTGAATATTTTCCAGTCTGAATTTAGGGTAAAAGATTTGTTTAATACTCCACAAGAAACTCTCTACTCTGACTTGTACTGTTGTGATTGCACTGGAAGACTGGCTGTGAACAAAGGACAGTCCATGCTGCTTTTCTACAATATTGCGACACTGTCATCCGTTTCCATGAATCTATCTTAATTTTTCTTATCTTTATTAGATGGTTACATGGAGGGTAAGACATTTCTCTCCCATGTTCTCTACCTGACCAGTTTGAAACGTATTCATCTGAACAGCATCAAATGAATGAGTAAAACCCATAGCAGTAACATTTGTGGTGTCAGAGGAAGCACACAGGACATCAGAACTTGACATAACGTCTCCTGACAGTTGTGGCTGATTAAATGCTTAACCTCTCAATTTTTCTGCAGTTGATGCAAAATGAACGTGAGAACCTTGCTAACAAAGGCAAAAGACAGAACTCATCCCCAGGTATTGCAGATCAGGTAAAAACATTTAAGCTTCCATGATCATTTACTACCATTTTTATCCTGCCTCGGTCTTCCACAGCTACCAAAACCCCCTGTGCTGCTAGCACACCTTGTGAAAATTCCAGGGAAAACACACCAGTAGGGGAGGCTAAGTCTGTCCATACAGAAATGCCACAACCCTAGACATAGTCTTTGAAGTGTTATCATGCCCTTTATCGAAATGCATTAACATTTGTGTTTGATGTTAGAAAGAACTGAAATATAACTGCAAGAGAAGGCTTTCTAAAAATTGCCAAATAAATGCAGCAGGACCCATTTGTCAGCAGCTGCAAATCCCACACATGTAGCTGCATCTCCCACTACACTTCATTTTAGAACCCGTAACTGTGAACACCAAGTGCCTGTTGTGAAGCTGAAGGCACAGAGGTCTTCACCAGCAGAAAGCTGAAATCCACCTGCTTTGACTACCGCTAAGTGCAACAGAGCTGAAAACCACGCCAGTACACAAACAAGGACATGGTTTATAGCAGGATGGCACACAGAGTCGTGGGAGGTAATTGGCCATAAATCATTTAATCACAAAAAACACCTGGACAGCAGAATAGTGTCTTAGTTTGGAGCAGTTTTGCAAAAGATAGTAATAATAATCCTATTATTTCATTAGCAGTGTTCTTTAATGAAATTGTATTCAACTTCAAGGTCTTACATTCAAAGTATTCTAGAAGCCTCAGCTACACTCAATCTTCAGACATTTTATAAGCATTCACTGATCGAAATTCCACCTGAGTTATTCTTTACAGCATAATGTACTTAAAAGGTATCAAAGTATTAAATATAGTACAACAAACACTGGTATTTAATTCTGTTATATAAAATATTTTCATCTCCATTCAAAAGATAATACAGATAGCAATTATGATAATAGTGCAGATTATACACTACAGCACCCATAATTTACCTGCTACAATTTTACCAAGGCAAGCATTCTATAAGTCTCCATACTGCATGTCTATTTGCAAATTCACTGTTCGACCTGCTCTGTCTGATGCTAAATGTATTCATACATATTCAAATGAAAACTGAGAAGAGTAAGTATATGACCATGACTGCCTATTAGAATGCATGTCTCACAGCAAATATATTAAAAGTGAGCTTTTTGTTATTAGTATCACCAGGGCACTATTGAAAAGAGTGGCGTTGTTAGCCTCACTGTTCTGGACAGGTTCCAAGGCTGGTAATTGCTTTCTGCATACTAGAATCATCCCCGCATTTAGAGTCAAGGCCTCAGGTTCCCAAACACCGTAACCTAAAGACAGTACCTCCAGTGAGCTGGTGGAAAATCATGTGTTAAATGACTTGCAATATATTACAATAGAAAGCAGTGCCACAAGCCACTGTAGTGTATATTGCAGAGATCAGAAGCCTCTAAGTATGATTTAAAGGTGGCAGGCTGCAATACACTTCTAAAAGGAAAAAAAAGGGAAGAAGAAAAAAGGCGCCTTCAGTTCTCATGAACAGCCATCCTTAAAATTTGTACTATTAAAACCAAAGTACACCCACAGAGAAAAGGGCTTGGAAAAACCATACTATCCTTAATGACTTGGTTGACACTCATCATATTGGTCTTGTTGATTAATGTTCTTGATTAGTTTAGCCTCAGCTTGGAGGAGGAAAACTAAAGGACAAGAGAAAGAGAAAGATTTCCCCCTTCTCTTTCAAGATCTCTTGTTAATCTTGGGGCTTTTTTTTTTGCCTCAATTTAAAAAAGAAAAAAAAAAAAAACTAAGAACAAAGAAAATGTTTTTACTCCACATCATTGTGTAGGCAACAGATGCTGTCAAGATGATCTGCCTCTAGAATTTGTTACAGAAGTTGACACTTCAACAGGTTTTTAAATAAATTTTAAATAAAATAAGCTGGAAAAGAAAGAAGGACATTGCAGGGAATGGTCCTCAGATAGGTGAATGAGGGCAGCAACACTGAAGATTCCAGAAGAACCAAGTTTCACTTGAGCTAAAGATCCTACATATTATCTCTTTAAGGGAAGAAAAATTCACTACTCAAAGGAAAAACTTCATAAAACTATTTACAGCAGCGCACCCAAGCCATCTACTTGTCAATGCAGGATGGTTTAATGCAGTCCACCTTGTCCAGGATAATCCTAGAAGTCAGGACACCTCTTCTAGAAAAGAAAAGCAACACCATAGCTTAATATACCTAATGCAATTACTAAGCCTCTCTTGGATTCCTGTGTATTTTTAAATAAACTTTTTCCTCCCTGGTATTTGCAAAGATATTTTTATTATTTTTACTGTCTCTTTTTAAAGCTTTTAGAATTCATAAGTTCACTCATGTTGACCCACTGGGTTCAAACATCAGACATCTGCTGTAGGTACAAAGCATTAGTTCATCAGAAAACCATGCTAATGTCTCTGTTTATCTTACTTAGTCAGCCTCAGAAGAAGCAAATCAAAACACTAAGGGAACTCAGTTTCCTTGTCTATGGAAGGAAGAGAACAACTGAGAAGGTTAACATTTTCTGTCAATTTTTTCCTTCAGAAAGATCCTCTCCTGCTCCTTCTCAAAGGATCTTGACTGCACCCCAGGCAAGGAAAGAACTGCAAATATAAAACCATGACAAAAAAAAAAAAAAAAGGTACCCAACAATTTCTTTGGAAATCAGTTAAGACATGACCCTCATTTTTTAATGCCTAACACTTCCAAAATTAATGTAGAGATGTGCAGACCATTCCATTTTGAGTAGTACTACTTTCAGAAAAAATAAAGCCTCTTCTAGAGTATCCAAACATCTGCAGCCAGTTAAAAATATATAGCAGTACCTATTTTGGGGAGCTCTAGCACAGCAAGGAAAATTAAACACTGTTTTCTAGATACACTTCCTGGCTACTGGAACTACACTTCTCAGTAAGAATAGAAGGAATTTACCTAATATGTTGCTGTATATAAGATGATTCAGTATGCATATTGATAAAAAACTATGCTAGATACGTGTCCCATCCATTACAGGGAGAATTATTGATTTTGCCCTGGTTTGTTTCATTTTCTTCCAACTTTATCAAACAAAGTAAGCTATTATCCAACCAAGACAGCTGCTGCTCAGAGCAGGAACCAGAAAAAAAGCATCTAATTTGGTACTAAGTATTCAGGACGATAACAATCACTGTAGTCCCAGCACATCTCACAAAGGAAAAAAAAAAGTGTGCATGTTGTGGGAGGGGAGAAAACGTATACACTCACTGCCTGCCATAATGCAACATTAGAGCAGGAACCCATAATCATCAAAGCAAAAATGGATGTAAAGTAGAAGTGCAACAATTGTTAAGCTCTTCTTATCTTCACGAGATTGGAAGACACAACAGCCTTTTTATGCATGTGCGTGTATATATGCACGCAAATATTAAAGCTCGCTTACTGCCCCACAAGTCTAACCTCTCTCCCTGTCCCCTCCCCAAGATTTTCTTCCTTTTGTTTTCCTATTTCAAGTAGGACAAGCTCTTTGTAGAATAGGCAGGGAGCATCACAGCAAATTGCACACTTAGCAAAGCTTCCACAAGCACCAACAAGGACTTTCCCACAGAATCAACCATATGGCAGTATGCAGCTGTATGCAAAGAAAATATTCCGTTCTCTGTTGTGTTACACCAGAGTTCAGAGTTCTCCATTTGAATCATGCACTCTCAGATTTTGCTTATCATTTTTAAAATGTAAAAATACACTTTTACAGAGGAAACTGCATTTAATGGGACACCGCAACCACTATGGCAGGCTTCTTATAAAATAACATTGTCTCCTGAATAGGGGTTTTTGAAATATCTGTAACAATAAAGTGTTAAGAAGACCATGCATTAGATAGCACTGATCCCCCCTTCCCCCACGTGAAAACATCCTGTTTAACAGCTTGCATTCTTCAACCATTAACTCAGTTATTATTTCTGGTTACCCATTGAGCAATTCAAAAGCAGAGCAGTAGAAATCCATGCCAGGACACCAAGAGACAGAAACTTAAAAAGAAATATCATATACGCAGTACAGAAAATTTTCAATACAGTTTTTAAAAAAAGAAAATACAGACCCAAGTATCTCTCGATTTCCACTTTCTGCTTTACCCACTGATTGGGTGTAGCACTCAGGGCCCACCTGAATCCAATCAAAGCTCTTAGGCAGCTACCCAATGCCTTTTCTCTGAGTAGTCTCTGATGGGTTTGCACCTGGGGAAATACTGGCCCAGAAAATTAACTCTGTAACTGCCACGCTACTTAGAAATGACGGTGGCACCAGCGCTGTCAAAACCTTCCATTCTATTAAAAAGTGCTTCATTTCCCATAGTGCAGAAGGCCATGCAAGACTGATGGTTCTGCTCACCTTGGTCTGTCTTGGAAGGAGAGTTTTACATTTCACAGGCTGTGACATTAGCCTGTATTTTTTCCTTATGATGTTGCTGAGCAGAAAAAAGTAGAACTCAGTGCAATTGATGCACTGTCTTTTCCAAATACAAAAGTACTTCTCAAACTATTGCCTTAAAGTTTAAATTATCCAAAGAATCTAAATCTCCTTCCAGCACATCCAAAGGAGGCACCTACCTATTTCATGAAGAATAAATCAAAGATTTATACTTTCTTCTGAATTACAGAGATTGAGCTATTCTGATTCATTCTTGGGGTGGTTTTCACACTAGTAATGAGACAATGACAAACTGAATGGCCACGTCTCTGTCCTTATGCCTCATAAGATGGCCAAAAATTCAATTTTCCAAGAGAAAACATCAACTGAGGGATGCACAGTGAGAAGAATGGTTACAGAGCTTACAATAGGTCAACAAAGTACACAGAAAAACAAATCTGAATTTATACCTCTTGATTTGGGCCTTTTCTGTAGGACTTGTATATGCACTGATAAAGAGTTGAGTAGGCAGGTGTTGTTTTAAACACACATCTAAAGTGAAAACTTCTAACAGCATATGCTAAGTGAAGTCCCACGGTAGCGTCACCCAACTGCTCCCTCTACCATGCCAGGCCTTCCAAAGTTGTTGCAGTCATCCTCAGACCAGCTGCAATGGGTCAAATCCCCTCCGTCAGGATTAACTGTTTCTGCATCTTTCCATGGAATCCAGGAGCCTCCCAACTTGCTCAGCATTCATAGCAGTGAAAGAATCTACATCTGAGGGGCCTGTTAAAGCATTCTCCTTTAATAGTAACTTAATTCAGAAATTAAATGGGACTAATATTCAGAAAGAAATAAGGGCAAAATTTTAATAATGACTCAGCCCAAAACTTCATATTGGAAAAGATTTCAAAAATCTTACATGACAGGGAGGGCTATGTTGTAAAATTACTTCACAATATTTTTGAAAATTTCTCTGTATCTTTAAGGATTGCAAGTAGTGAACTTGCAGCTTAGACTGCCAGAGAAAATTAGCCCCCTAAGGATGTAGGTGAGCATTCCCTGGGGACTGATAAAGCCACCCAAGAATGTTAGTTAGTTAGGTGCCTGACTCCCCTGGGAGCAGATTCCCAGACTATTTATGCAAATTGCATCAGGTGCCTGTCTGCATCTTTTCATGTTTTATAAATACTTCTGTGAATTTAGTCTTGGGTACAGTACAGAAAAAAAAAACCAAAACCCAAAGCCAATTAAAATGACGCTTCCAAGTACTGTTTTAGTTTTCTTTCTTTTCACATAAAAGTGGAAGATATAATGCTTTACCATCCTCAGATGAATGTATTCTAGAAGGGCAAAGCATTGTATCCTACACTTCTATTGGATCTCAGACCACTCTCCAACAATAATTAATGAACATCGCCTCACTGCTCTTCTTTAATCTAGATAAGCATCAGCAATATTTTACACAGCAGGGAATAGGGGAACACAGGTGTTAAGTGGCTTGCCCAAGGTCACACAGCAAGGCTGTACCAGAGTTAGGAATGAAATCAGTTTTCCTTTGCAAGACACCCATCCATGAAGTTTTAAAAATGCTACTGAAGTAATGCTGCTCCTCTCAAATTACAAAGCCCTTTAAGTGCTTACGTTCAGTCTGTGAACATCTTTAAAAGCTTTGTGAAGAGAAGACCCTCCATTTACATGTCATGCTCCCCTGAAGTGGGATACAGAACTAAGGAGAAGGGGAAGGTCTCAACAGTTGTCCAACAGTGCTGTACCATCCCTTTCTTGCACCTAACTGAACATTTGTCCTGCCCCAGAAGCTATGCATGGGAAGAAGGGTAGGTCAGAGGAAAATGAGTGTGCTAAAATATGATATACCACACCACCCAGTAATCCTTCAAAAAATAAGAATTCTGGACTGTATTAATTTTCTATCACACCATCCTGCTAGTGAGACTCCTTTCTTAAATGTGGTATTAATGGCCAAAGAGCAGTGAATGATCGCTGGAAGTTAGGAGGAAATGGCAGATTTGGGAGCTTCGTTCCTGTGTCTATTTCCTGGAAATCAGAGAACAATCTACACCAAAAGAAAAGAAAAAAAACCAAACCTGTCTGTTATATTTCCTTTTGCCTAGACGGCTTCATGATCTATATTGTTAATATAATGACATAGCTTGTTCCATTCTTCAACTGCTTGTCACCTGAACTTGGCAGACTTCAGAAGGCCAAAAATGGAGAGAAGGCAGCCAGTAATTACCAGAACCAAACCCACTATCTTACTAGTAGGAGAGGTAGAAAACACAGATTATCAAATCTCTCTCTCTCTCTCATTAAAGAAAAAGGCTACAGACTAATGACAATGTGCTCCTGTTACTATGTCACATCAAAAGTTACCGTAACCACCAGTTTTAATCAATATTTTTCAAATAACAATAAGGAATATGTGTACTCCTTATGATATTCCGGTCACATTCTTTGTTAGTTGCACTGTCCCCTGTTACCTGCATAGTGCTATATTGATGTTGGGTATGCAGTGCAAATGGGATGAAAGCATTTTGTCATACAAAGGTAAAGCAGGGAGGTTTTGTTTTATCTGCTTCCCAGCTACCGGGTAGTTTCTGATATCCAGGTTTATCCTTCTTTAGCAGATCCATGATACCTTTCCACAGTTCCTTAACAAATAACAAGACTAATTAAGCATCACTTTGAAAATTCATGATCTGCCAGGGGGAGAAATGTTTCCAAATATCATGGAATTGTTTAGTTTTCCACATTAGAAAGCTGACAGTGTCTGACAGAGGGCTGAGTTTTCAGCTCATTTGAGCTGGTATAGCTGGAACCAGACTGTAGCTGTTGGCATTATTTACCATTGTTTACCACAAGCTAAAACTTTATTCATAAGAACAGTTCTTCATAAATACAAGCAGAGAGGCCAAAAAATTGGATTTAAGGCTCTATTGCCTGTAATTTAGCTCTTTATGAATAAGGATTACTCACAAGAGGAGAAGGTGCCCAAGGAGACCACTAAATGAAAACATAGACTCAAACCCAAAAAGGAATATATTGTAATGAGAAGAACATGAGAAAAGTGAACAAGGCAGACATTTGGACCTGGAGAAGAGTGGTAACAGAGAGTAAACTGTACTTCCCACATTCTCAGCTGTCTACAAGGAATCAGCTTTACCTGTTGCTGGTAAGAAAGTCAGATTACTGCTGTATTACTACTATCCCATGCTCTCATGCCTTGTCCCCTGCAGAAGTCCTCCAGACATAAGCTATTTCCTCACATGCATATTAGAAGTATGTGAAAGGGTGAGTGCAAACAGCTACTTTCAGCAGCTTTCTGATGGCACAGGTTTTCTCTTAATCAGGAGAATTCACCAGTACACTTGTTAGAGCACTTTAAACAGACTTTGCACTGTGTGATTGCCACTTGCATGACATAAAATTACCTCGTAAAATTAAGAATTTGGTGTTGCATTATGAAAAGATGTGAATCATCAAAATGGAATGCTAAAGAAGACAATAAAAAATTAAGCTTGTCAAATCAAACAGGTCCATAGATGTTACATTAGTCCATGTGACATGGCAAAATTCACAAAAATAAGTCCTGCAGATGTTGGAAATGTGATCTGTAAGACAAGTGGTGAGGGGATTAGAACAAGAAAAATGAGGTTAGGGTAGCTGCATTTCAATCCTTCATAGCCTTGTTGAAAGTAAAAGTCTACAAACTGACCTTGTAGTTGGATCACTGGGACAGGTACTGAAGCTGAGATATAATGATCACAAAATGTTTTTTAGATTTTTACTCGTCACCAAGCTCCCTTACATCTGAGCATCCACTAGTTAAGAAACTACAGGAAAGTGAAGTGTGAGAGAGGACTATGTAGAGAAAGTGGCATGCTGCTGTAGTATGTCATCCTGGCTGATAATATGTCATCCATTCTCTAGGCACCACATCTTAACGACAAAAGAGGCACACTTTACAACAGCAATAGTCTTCCCATAGCCAAACTGGAAAACTTCTGAAATAAATCGTAGCTCTTGTTCTATTCGTGAACCTGCATTTTCCCTGGATGAAAACAAGGTCACGGAGTGGAAAGCAAGAGAGAGTGTGGAAGCATACCTGGACCTTCAAGTTATGAGATATTCCCAGGTCCTTCAGTTTAGTTGCAGCTAACGATAATGCATCATAGGTCACAAGCACTGAAAGAATGCATGTGTAACTTACATCTGATAAAATATTTAATATGACTGTACTAGAAACCCTAATTACGTGTGGAGAGTTTAAAGTGAACCATCCAGATTGTATAGTGACAATTAACCAGCTGTGGCTAGGAACAAAGGGAAAATAGCCTGTACTAAGGAAGAAACAGCAACGGCATTCACATAATTTACGTCCATTCTGATTATTTGTAAATCAGGATAGGGAAATAGCAAAGCTATTAGCTCTGGATGGGATCACTGGGCATTTGTGTTTATATCCAACATTTAATTCTGCAGCAATATATACAGGCATAGGTGGGAATGAAAGTCATCCAGAATTTAAGGAACTAGATAAATGTCATAAAAATAAAAGAAAGCAACCTTATATTTACAAGATTAAAAGTTCCCCTTCAAACTGTAACCACACAGACACAATTATTTGTTTTGGCTATATTTGAAAGGATTATGTATTGATACTGAGTATTTCCTAAGATTTTTAAACAAACGGTGTCTCAGCCTCTTGGTGACTTCTTACTGGGTTAATTTAAAGAATCATGGTTAGTAAGGGCATACCAAACTTTGTCTGAAAGGGTAATCAGAGTGGAACCATTTACCCATTCTGTAGAAAGAATGTTTCTTACCTCTCATTGACTGTCCAATGTTTGATTTAAAGCAGAAAATTTTCCTCAATTTGATTTGCAAAATACAATTGGCAAGATCAAGACATTTTATTCTTTCTTATTCCTATGGAAAATTTCAGCCTTTGTGTCACCTTCAAATACAGTATCATACTCCTTTTATCAATTCATAATTCAAATAAGGCACCCTTTCTTCTCTATAGGCTTACACTGCGACAATACACATTAGTTAGAGATGTCAGTGTATGTTTTATTACAAAAGTCAAACTAGGCTTTATCCATAATTTTCTAAATCTCATTAAAGGTTCTTTTATACTGCTGATAGGATAAAGTAGCACTTTAAACTTTATAAATCTATTTCCGCTAGTACAGGGAATCTATTGCCATCTGTAGTTACAGTATATGACAAAGGAATGCCTTGGGGGTGAGTCTGTTCAAATGCAGATAAGGTGGCCTGCAATGAATCACTGTCCTCTGGAAGTGACTAGCTTGTTAATAAAAGGTCAGAGATCATAGCATCACTATTTCTCCTATTTCTCCAGCAGAAAGAGAAGCAGTGGCTGGATTTTCTTTAACGCTTCCTTTTTTTTTCTCCTCACTGAAGTACTCTCAAGTATCTGTTCTTGTTCCTACTGGCTCTGTTTTACAGATGAGCACTGCCTTTTGAGACAGCGCAGTTGCACAATATATTTCTAACTAGGTAGGACTACTATAGAATTGGACTGTACAGATTTCAGACTTCTTTGCAGGATGTGATTCAATTTCACTTTTGTTGTTAAGAACATACATTTCTCAGTAGCACAAACCTTCCTTTTTTAAAATCAGGTTAATACCAAAAGATGTGCCTTGGAGGGCATTTCTAATCAGGGATTATCCTCTAGGACTGTCAACAATGGCAGGTTTATTTCTCTTGACTAATTCTACTGAATTTTCTGAATGAAAAATATAATAATGACAGTTTCTCTGCATAACTTACCAATTTATATGTGGCAGTCAAGGTTATGTTTCCATTTAAAGCTTGTTTAGCCTCAGGCTCCAATTCAGTAAAGAACTTAAGATCATGACTAAGTGCTTTGCAGACCCAGCATTTTGGTGGGTGCATCTTGGCTCAGCAGTCATTTCACAAGCTAAAATTCCATAAACACTAATCAGAGCTAGTTAACTCTTCTCATATAAGTTTGTATTCGGCCAGAAGTCTGGGGATACCCCAAATCCAGGGATACGTTTTTATCATGATAATTTACAAAGTGAAGTTTGCAGTTAAAGACTCCAGGGCAGCCATTCATGTATTTAGACTGAAAAGACAGTAAGGCTATAAGAGCTCTAGCTAGCCAGGAAATATTTCCCAACAACATAGTTTATCATTGGTATAACCTTGTTTAAATTTATCAAATACACTGTAGGGAGCCTGCTCCCAGAATAAAACAATCCAAAACAAAGAGACAGTCAGGTCCCAGAGATATTCCTTATTGCATTTTTCAGCAATTCTTTTTCAAAGTTATCCAAAAGCAGCAGGGCTGAGGAAGTCAACCTGATAAATGGAAAACCTTCCCTGAGAAACCTTGTTGACTGACAGATGGGAGAGAAGAGGAGATACAGCAGAGCTAGGATTCCAAATGAAGGAGCTGGTCACTGCTTAATGGATTTTATCAAGAGTGGAGGATTAGATTTCATTAACCTATACAGACAGAGTAGGTACAATTCACCTGAGCACAGCAGTACATTTTATACTGTAGCAGACTTACAAGATTGTCAAAGTGTTGTGTGGGTCTTGTCCTGATACGAATTTCAGTGAAGAAAGGGTAATAATAAAGGATAACCTTGAAAGGCAGTTTTCAATTTCCTTGTTAGAAACTTATATTGCATCCCCAGCTCCTCTGACCTCATCCTACCCCTAGAGAAATCTTATGATTTTAAAAGCATCTTTCTAGGCTGGCCACCTATTTATTATGTAAGGAGAGAACATACTCCACACAGTATTTGATGCTTCTGATACCTAAGAATTGCTGCCACAGAAGGCCAGCCTTTCAATCTAGCAAGGAATTGTAGAGAGAATCTCTCATTAAAGCATCCTTTGGTCTCAGTACAACTGTTGGATGAATCAGTTGGAATGGTAGCCATAGGCCCTTTGCAAGACAAAAAGGGTTAACACTCTTTTGGGACTGTGTTTCTCCTTTCTTTGCTCAGTTTCCTCTAGCATCTTGGGACGTTCCTCTGAATTGATCTATCCCATGTAAGATATCACAGTCTGAGTCTCTTTTAAAGTCATAGCTGAACAAAGCTGGTGCCAAATTTTAACAGTATGATTTTGCAGCATTTTCACCACCTTTGCATAGAGGACCATACCTGTATGAGGGGTAAAGACGTACAGTGAAGCCAAATGAAATTCTCCTACCAACAAAATGTTGACTATGAAATACGTATATTTTCCATAGGGGGAGGTATCCCTGCCACTTTTCTACTTAAAATTTTAGAATGCATTTGGGATTCAGAGGAACATGCAATCTACTCCACACAGAACTCAATTCTCATTTATACAATGCTCCATTTATACCAGTCTGTCAGCTTAAAGGACCTTTGGAGTAGGAGTAATTACAGTTATGCACACTTCATGTCCCCATTATTCTGACATAGTGGCGTAAGGAAGCTCCGATGCAAAAGAAAATCAGGTCTACTTATATTTTAATACAGTGACTTTAATCTGGTTGTGTTTTATCTTCAGTTCTGTCTATATATCCCATTTGTCTCCTGTGCTTTTTTGTGTTATTTCTATTGCTTGATACTATACTTGGTCTTCTTGGAGTATTGCATCTTCAATAAAATATGAGAATGTTAGGGGTGAAGAGTAAGCTCTTAATTCAAGTCACATACTGAGTGACAGGGGAATGAAAGCCTATGTGTTTCGAACTTTTGCCATTTTCATCCTTTCAGATGTGCTTGTGGTTCTGCTCCAACGACAGGTCTGTTCTCAGTACTTTATCAACAGCAACTCCATACTCACTGCATGGTGGAGATGTTCTTAACTCAGCTTCTGTGACATCTCATAGTTTCGAACTGATTTGATTCTCCTTTCTGGCAGTATTCCTTGCTCTTGTTCTCCCCAGTTTTAGTAACTAGTAAACTAAAGAAAAAAGCTAATTTCTCTCTTTTAATAATCTTTCTCCAATAAACCAGTTACAGGGATCATCCTTGTACTTCATGGGAAATCTTTTGGACTTTTTTTTAGCATTCATTCCACCGTATTGCATTTTGGAAAGTTCCCATAAACTGTAGACAAAATGTAGGCATGCTGGGACAGGCTGTAGGTAATCATACCAAGGGATCTAGAAATCAAGGGACAGGTTCTAGGTAGCCATCTCTAGGTAGCCAGCAATATGTCTCCTTGGTGCTTTAAGTAACATAGCAGGGGTTCTAGGTTTACTTGACAGGGATACCAGATCCATGAGTTCATGGAAAGCCATTAGGAAGCATCAGAAAAACTCTTAAAAAATTCTTAGAAAGATTCAAGATCAATGAAATGCTAGAAAAGGTCTACAGCTAGAAATTATTAGAAAGCTCTGGGGAAATTCTAGAGAGGGTTTGGACTGGGAAAATCCTAGAAAACATGGGGGATTCCCAGAAAGGTTCTTCTTGTGGTTTAACCCCAGTCAGCAACTAAGCACCATACAGCCGCTCACTCACTTCCCCCTCCGCCACCCAGTGGGATGGGGAGAAAATCGGGAAAAGAAGTAAAACTCATGGGTTGAGATAAGAATGGTTTAATACAACAGAAAATAAAAAACTAATAATGATAATTACAACATTAATAAAATGACAATAGTAATAATAAAAGGATTAGAATATACAAGTGATGCACAATGCAATTGCTCACCACCCACCGATCGACACCCAGTTAGTCCCAGAGCAGCGATCACCCTCCCCCGCCAGTTTATATACTAGATGTGACGTCATATGGTATGGAATACCCCATTGGCCACTTGGGTCAGCTGCCCTGCCTGGCTGTGTTCCCTGCAGACTTCTTGTGCCCCTCCAGCCTTCTTGCTGGCTGGGCATCAGAAGCTGAAAAATCCTTGACTTTAGACTAAACATTACTTAGCAACAACCAAAAGCATCAGTGTGTTATCAACATTCTTCTCATACCTAGCTCAAAAACACAGCACTAAACCAACTGCTAGGAAGACAATTAACTCTCTCCCAGCTGAAATCAGGACAGTTCTATATGAAGGAATTCCTGAAAAAACAGTGGGAAATTCAAAGAAAGCAGCAGGGAATTAATCTCTTGTAAAGTCTTCTAGAGCACCAAAAGAAGCCATCTCTGGGTTATGCGCCTTTAAGGAAAAGGGAAAAGTCATGCAGCAATGAGACACAAAGGATAAAAGGGGACAGAGGGTAAATGAAGAAATGAGAATAATCACCTAATTAGCCTTCTTCACCACCAGAAAAGAAACCCATTAGTTGCAATCACAGTGCCTTTCCAGGATGCTTATCTTTCCTCACCACAGAATCCTCTTTTCTACGTTGCTGTGTCTAGTATTGCTTTCCAGTCTCTTTGGTGAAGCCCACTGTGATGAGATGTGGTCCTAGATCTGACAAAAGTGTGGAGGGGGCTTGGAAGTGCTCTAACTGCCAAGTCTTTAATTTACCTCATCTCTGTGTCACGCCTAGTTCTTGAAGAGTATCCATGTAAGTGCAGTGCATCTACTATACCTCATGATTTATGAAACATTGTAACAGTCTTGGTAATGCTGTGGCTAGAAAGAGACCTTTTTTCAAGAAGAACTGTGCTGATGAAAGAAACCTGACTATTGTGAATTCAAAGGTGAGGAAGGGCCCTACTTGACAAATCTGAGTTGGCAGCATAAACTATTTTAAAAATAAAAACATGTGACAGAAAAGCATTTTGGAGAAAGGACCAAGAGAGACCCAAGAGAAGCAGGCGTTTTGATTAGCCTTCAGTTGTGGAAGTCTATGTCTCCATGCAGACTTTAAAGTTTCAGGAGGCTGACTGCTACTGAGTCAGCCCCTCTGCATGACATGCTCCAGAGATTTATGTAATGACAAGGAGCACAACTCCTGACATGACAGAAGTCAATTTGAGGATAAGCATCTCCAGAAGGGAATAAATTTCCCCTAACTGGGGGCCAGCAGACCTCCACCAGGTGGTAGACAGCTCATTCACAAATTGGAGTGTGCCCTATTATCACACCCCTCAGCGTACAGCAGTCTACATCACACAGCCTCCTGGAGGTTCATACAAAGAAGCCAATATGAATGCAACTTACTTCTATTTTCACAGGAAAAGTCCATGAGTAAGAGCTAATGCTGCCAGAAGAGAGAACATACACGAAGTGTTTGTCAAGGAAATACAGGTCAAGGCAATGGGACTTCCAATTTCAGCAGTGGACGCCATATTTCTTAAAGTAGCGTCAAATGGTAATGGGACTCAACTGCACTAGACTTTGTACATCAGAGCCTATCACTCAGAGAGACTTCGATGCAGGAAGAAAAAATAAAGCATAGGTGATAGGACTGCCTCAAACAATCAGAGCAGAAATGCCATGGTAGCAAAAGTCAGGTTGGTTCTGCAAAGCTGGGTTATTTGATGAAAAAAATCAGTTCTTTTCCTTCCTATTTGCCGTTGCTTTCTAAAGAGTAAGACCCTGTGCTAGAAGCCTGTTAGTAGCAACTGTGATTTAAATAGCTGTAGGAAACAGGATTCAGATTCAAGAATGAAGGGCATGAATTCTACAAGGCATATGCATAGAAACATATTTTTGTGATGCAAATATAATGCATGTGAAAGCTTTGCTCCCTGCAGCATCTAAGGATTCATATCTGACAATTCTGCTAAAGAATAAGGTAATTAATTACCATGCCAGAAAATATTGTAGTGGTGCTCCCCTTCTGCAACTTCTGTATCTGGGCAGTTCCACACCAGTTTTTCCAGTTGTCCCTATGCAATGTTTGACTTTTTGAAAGTGGTCGCCCAAATATAAATGAATATTTCAGATTAAAATTAAAACCTGAACAGAAAAGTATTGCTGAAAGGCCACTGTTTAGAAGAGATTTCAGGGGAAAATGGAGTATTAAGGTTAACCTCATACTGTATGAAGAGATAAAAATCTTTTCCCTGTGTCCCAGTTCACTACGGGTTCCCTTTTCCAAAGCTTGCTAGCTGCATGCTGGGAAAAAATTTCCTCCACACATGGTAGTTGTTTTCTTGGATGCAGCTGTCCACATAGCTAGAGTTAAGAGGGCACAGTACTTTTAGAGGGAGATTTCTGATAACATACATATAATTATTTCTCCCCCCCCTTTATGAGTAAAAAATTAGATCTGGGCTCATGGGATGTCACAGAAATCTCTGTTTTTCACATGTTGGTACTTTCTTATTCTGATTGGCCTTAGGTCTCACAGTACATTAAAGTATGCAAATGCTATATGACTTTATAGGTACATCTTTTAACTTTTTTACTACACCATCCCTGAAAGCATGTCNAAGAAAAAATTCTATTCAGATTGATCTGTTAAAGTAAATACAACTTCTACACATAGTATATATATTTTATAACTATATCTTAGACAGGTAGTAAAAAAATACCCTCTTTTCCATGCACATTTTGTGTGCAAGGCTATATTTGTGTATGCAAAAAAATAAAGGACCCATCTATGCACTTGCAATGTAACATTATTAGACCATCTAGTCTAAGGCAGGAAGGTGGTATATTTGATTCAGATTTGTATTTCTGGAAATCTGGGGTTTGATGCTAAGTGAAAAATGGGTGTGAGCTTTAGTAGTCGCAGTAAGCCAGCTCCATTACTCAGTAAGATTTAAGTGCCTGAATGTCTGTATGGATCTGGTTTGCAGTGTGTCATGGACACTGTTCTCATATCT
Organism: Pandion haliaetus; assembly: GCA_013401275.1. Taxonomy (NCBI): domain Eukaryota; kingdom Metazoa; phylum Chordata; class Aves; order Accipitriformes; family Pandionidae; genus Pandion; species Pandion haliaetus. The sequence goes on along the minus strand of VYZV01044862.1, from coordinate 17,419 downwards.
AAACTGTTCCTCAGTGCAGATAGATCAATGACAATGGCCTTGATTGTAGACATTTCAACCGGAGTTTGATCTCCTGGTCATTCCTTCTTGGGCTAATAGGCATTTGTAAGGAATTAGCATGTTAATTCTAGAATTTCCTATTCCACTTAAGAGACCTTGAATGACTTATGAGCGTCAAGGCTCTCGTGCTCTAGTGTGCTATGCTATCATAGACATTTATCATCTAGAAGAAGAGAGGACTTAGTTCAGAAGATCTGCTATATGTTCCAACTCTTTAAAACAAATTTAGTAATAAAAATGTTAGCAATTCTCTTTCAGAAGGCTATCTATAAGGATGGCTTTGCAGTTTGCTGAACCATGCCATGCATGACACATTAATATGTGAGACAAAAGAAAGACAGGAGCGCTGAACAGGAACCAAAGGATTTAGATGCATGAATCGTACTGAAACATGTTTCTATTCTGGTTACTAAATCCTCTATTGTTTGGGTGTTTTTTTTTTCCCACCAACAGACTAATTATAGAAATGTTTCACTTACTGTAGCACTATTAATACGCATGGCTAGAACAGCAACAAGTTACCTCCTTGCCTTGGTCTTTCAGTTGTCCCTTTCTTTATCAATTCTTGTCACTACAGCTCAGTTCAATTGTTACAGAGCTTTCCCCGTAATACTGATATCAAAGTAATTCCTGACTACATCCATAAATTACCAACCACTACACATGTTCCCAGATCTCTGGGGGAAACTAACCAGCGAGTTTACATAACAACACTTTGCACATGGGAAAATGACTGAAAGAAATAGAAGCAACTTACGCTTGTTGGTCAATTCCGTTTTGTTTTATGTGTCTGAACTGTTCAGCTCAGACAGGACAGCAGTTGTGGGCAGAATTTTCAAGGAGAACTCTCTCCTTGACATCTTAAAGACATCCCTCCTAACCTCAATGTTTACTTTTGCATTGACATTTATAGTGATAAAGGGACTTGTCTAGTGATCAAGGTTCGAAAATGGATGACTTCTATATAATATGCAAGTAATACAGAACATGTTCTATATGGTATTTCATATAGCAATACTGCCATATAAATACACATTATGAAGCTGCTTTCTTCATGGTGGCAAGTGGTGTTTCAGGAAGAGAGAAAGAAATCCACACAATGGCAAGATCTTAATACCAAGGAATTCCCAATGAGTGTACAGTAAACAGAAGAAACAGATGAGAAAAGCTGGGAAATAAATGCAAAGATAGATTTATTTCAGTGCTAACAGATTGAATGAAATGTGGTGGAAAAAACAACAAATTGGGAAATAAATATTGAACTTCTCAGCTGCTCAGGTAGATATGACTAATATTTATAAATTGGGAATGTATGTAATTCAAGTTAGCTAGCAGAAGATAAAATCGTAGAAAAGACAAGGCTTTTAGTAACCTCTTCACCAGTTAGCAGGCCACTCTGATCCCTGAGGTCTTTTGACTTGATCTGCTAACTCAGAGACTGCTTTGACTTAGGATTTTAATTCATTTTACATTTTCCTTGTGACATTTTACATTACCGTAGTGAAGAGGCAAACTATGCAAAGGTGACACCACAAACGTTAAAGAAACAGAGTTTAATGTTCTTTCACTATATGAACATAGAAATTTTAATAAACTCATTTATAAATGATTGTCTGTAATGCTACTGTACAATGCATAAAGAAATCTAATTAACTGTAGTGAGTCTAACAGCACTTCCACTGTCAGTCAACAGAGCTGCACTATATGATGAAATTACTATGTGTGGTATTTGCTCTATACACAAATTAATTGACATTTTGGATGGTTGCTACCATGATCATTTTACAGACTGCACTTGACAAAGTAAAACACATACCAAATGGAATTAAATCTAATTGAATAATGTAATATTAGCCTCAGTCCATTTCTCCCCAATCAAAGATGTAATAGGTTTTGTAATACTAATTATTAATGACTTGCAATTTGTAGAACAGATTTTTAACAGTTGAGTTAGACTACCCACTAGCCTGTAATTTTCAAATTATCTTTTAATTTATTGGGATTACAGATTTTAATATGTGATGAAGTTTTCTTCCAAACACCTAAATAAATTTTGGCAATACATGGTTCCTGTATTCTGCACCTGCAGCTCTACCTGGAAATTATTACTTTTGATTCTATTCAGTAGCAGGGCACTTAAATAGTATCAACATCTCTAAATCCAAATAAAAGTCCAATGGTTCTGCCAAAAAATAGGCAAATTTATCTGAGCAAACTATACAAGAGCGGATTGGTGCCTCTTGGTCTTGGTAAAAATAAGTGTAAAAGAGATGATTGAGATGAAGAAGTAATAGCAAAGTCCATAAATAGTGTGGATAGGTAACTTTAAAAAAAATTACTTCCTCTCCCCTCCCTAGCCCATGGCACTTACCTAGTCATATAGAAAAGCAAGCAGCATGTCCTCTGTGTCACAGGTGAGAGACCGCGTGTAGCAGGGATTGGTTGCACCAGAAGAAGGCAATCCTCAAGCATTTAAACCTCCGAGACCTCCAGCTCCCCAAAAGGGCCTCATTCTGCAATCAGGAATGTCACTGTTAGAAGCAGTCTCCCCTGGTGGCAGACACAAGCAAATATGAGTGATGACTGGGTCAGGGCCTAAGAGGTCAAAATCTAGCCTGATGTCCCTGATGTTCTTAATAGTGTCATATGCCTTTTTTTTTCAGCAAAGTTCTCTACTGCACACTGAGCTGAACCAAGATGCTTATAATCAAATGCTCAATTTTAATCATATGCTTAAATACTTTGCTGAATGAAGACTTCTACTGGGGCACAAGTTAGTTCTTACATCACCTATACTTAGTTTAGCATACCACATATTACCACTTTATTATTTTAATGAAGAGGAAAAATTTCATACTATTGCTAATAAAGTGATTTACAATATTATGCATGGTTTTTTCCAAGTACTTTTTTTCTCTTGATGCAGAGTATAACTGAAATTCTAGCCTGTACATGCAACTTACTCATATTAAGTGAGGATTTTGTTTTAGTGATCCAAAGCTCAAGGACAGAAAGCAAATTGTGGGACACTAAGTAACTTGTTCATGAAGGAGTTAAAGTATTCATCAACAGGAGCACTTTGAAAACACAGGAAATTCTGATCCATCACTTAGCTGTAGGCTTATGTGACATTTACAACAAGCGTGTATATTTTGAGATAGTTGACAATGACATCTTTATGTTTTTGTTATCAAAGCTTCCATCTTACAATCCCCTTTGGTCCTGAGTATTGTTAAAAATGTGCCAGGGTTATGGCTGTTCATACCTTTCCTCTTCTAAGTGGTACAATGATCAGAGAAGAGCAAAGTTTTATAATCCCTTCAAGGTATTTGAAAATGACACTAAATGACGTTTATAAAGATTTCTAAAAGTCAGAAAAGCTTTATTTTCTTTTTGAGGGCTTGTTCTCATTCTTTTGAATTGTGTTAGATGCCAATTCCTCCACTCTCCTTCTAGAAAAATACAAAGTGTAAGTTTCACAGGTCCCATAAATCTACTGATAGCACTTGCAGATCAGCCATCACGGACTTTTTTTGAGTAACAGCTTTTCTTAGGACTTACATGATATTTATCTTCAGAGCTTACTGCAAGCATTAACTGTTATATTTTTGCATCCTCGTGAGGAGTATCCCCATTTTACAGAGGAAAAGTGAGGGAGATGAAACCAATTTAGAGCCAGGCATCCAGTAATTCATCCTGGAACTTGGAAGATTTAGAGGAGGGAGTTAGGAGAGGACTATTTTCTTCTGAACTGTTGCAAATGAACACAAAAGTTCGGTTCACAGTGTAGCCGAGGAAGTGCCATTCCAACTGCAGCTATTCCAGTCTGTTGACTATAAACTGTAGTTGTGCTGTATGAGACATTGTGCCTCTGGAAGCCTCCTACAAAAAAAACTGAGTGCATGGTCTGTTTTAAGCACATGAAGAGTCCCATTTGCTCAATTACTTTTGTGTTGAAAGTTATCCAGCTGGTGAAAGGCTGAATTGAGGTTTAATTCCAAAGGAAATGTGTTAAAAATCAAAGTGTGAAACTCCCATTCACTTTAATGGGAACAAGCTCAGGCCCATAACTGATGCTTTACGGACATTTGCAACATGTGAAAAGTTGCAGGGAACAACATCTAATGCTAAGATAAGCA